>JAQBSW010003986.1:0-74988 GCA_029291075.1 Eudiplozoon nipponicum
TTCATTAACACTACGCCTGAAAATAATTCAAAAAGAAATTAAATTGGACTGGAACAAAGACATAACTGACATGCCTTTAAAAATAGCCAACGCTTCGCAAAATATGACACATACATCAATTACGGACGCAATTGCCATAATGAAAGCGCGATGACACACCAAATGACGTTACGCAAAAAAGGAGTGGCTCCAAATTGCGCAAAACAGAGGCTAACATAACGAAGAGGAGATTGGTTACGACAAATGTACAGTGGGATTGGATGAACGAATATACTAACGAATCCAGAACAATGGCTGTAGATACTGGTAGAAATGAGATTTATTAATAAATTTTATTCCATGGAGTACGTTGTTTTGTTCTTACATTTTAAAAAATGGTGAAAATTGAAACGATATATATATATATATATATATATATATATATATATATATATATATATATATATATATATATATATGTATATAAACTAGAATACTTTAATTCAGTATTACTTCTCCAAGTGGAATAGCGAAGAACTTATAATGACATATCATGAATGGTTAAATTGAATAATCGATCGAAGGCGATACTAACTAAAGTGCATAAATATAATTAAAACTTATCGTTATATTTTAATTAAATATATATATATAATTATGATAAATAATTAATTTCCTTTATTTCCATCTGCATACCTTGCCTTTTACCATATTTTAATTAACAAAATTTCCCTGACAATACTGCCCATTGTTTTTGGATATCCATCAACTTTAACAATATTCTAGGATTAAACAGGTGCAGCTTTGGCTGGTTTGAATATTAGCAATAAGAAGAAGCTTGTATTTTCAATAAAGATCTACATATTTATGCTCACAGCCAGAGAATGCCAAATAAGTACGAAACCGATCTAACGGATGAAGTGTATAAGCTACCTTATTCTGTCATCAATCTGTACAAAAGTACATATAATTAAAGTTACCATATTCTCTTTCATATATATATATATATATATATATATATATATATATATATATATATATATATATATATATATATATATATATATATGAAAAAGAATGTGAGCAACGTTTAATTAGGTGTCTGATATTGTTAGGAATTACCGCGATAGTGACTGTGTTCGCTTTGGTAAAACGATTATTTTGGATTATTAAGACATTGTCTGGGTTGTATTGCAGCCTTTTTAATTAACATATGAATGAAAATGTTTTACTTGTAGACTTTAAACAGTCAAGATCATTACTTTGGTTTCTTTAAAACTGGTGAGGATGGATCTACTGAAGAAGGCTGTCGATAAAGGCAGCCGAAATATATTTTGTTAAAGTAAACTACTGGAAAAAGAACAACTGCGTTAGTCAAAACGCAGATCAGGTAGTTTTTTTATTTCAGATCATTAGTGTGAATTAAAAATATGTCATTGACGTATGTGCCACTTATAACAGAAATAATGAATTCGGCTGCAATTTTGTATCGAAAAATTCAACTTAAACTGATTAAATAAAATGTACGTAAATCGCAATATGGGCTATAGACCTGGCAAAAACTGTCTTCATAAAACGACCGTAGTCTTTTGGCACACTAACTACTACTGCACTAAATTATTTGCTACATGAAAGTTATTTTTATCATATAAAATTAATACTAGACATGTAAATCCACGTCTGGAGTCATTTGTCGGTTAGTAGCCTGGTCCAATTTCCATCGTACTTTAATTGCTTCTTATTTCCCTACTTCCCTTTGTACATCTTGTACAATTACCAACTTCGTGCATGATGGTTTTTTCGAAGACGGTTATAGTATTAATAGCCACCCAAAATCTGATAAACTCCTAATTCAGCCTATGAATTTCATGATGTATTATTTTGAATATTCTCCATTATTTGTGAAGTAATAATAATAAAATTGCGATTATAGGACATCAGCAACTTGCAAAACACTCAACCAAATATTTATATCGTTTTCGTATGAAACTGTTAAACGACACAAACACTGTTTCTCCTTTATTTACGTCAGACTTACTGTGGCATATTTTGTCCTACTGACAGCACATCGTGCATATCTAGTAGCGCATACTTATAGTAGAATATTTTATTTTCAAAAATTTATAACGGTTGATGGAGCGCACAATTATATTTTTCGGTAAAATGTCTTTACCCTCATTCTTGCAAGCTTATTCTACACAAAACCATCGATCAACAAGGAAGCGGAAACTTTTTTCTAATGCCAATACAACGATTTTAAGTATATCGTATAATTTGGCAAAATCATGTGTGATCGGCACAAAATGCTGAGCATCAAATAAAGAGATGTTATGAAATGATTGGTTCCGAATGATGGAAAAATCCTTCTTAAAGTAACATGCGTATTATTTAGTGAATTGCCGAAATACCCAATGAACAGAAGATTCCGCACACTAATCAAAATATAACTGTCTCCGAGAATTCACGGTAAAAACTTCGTCCTTCATATTAGAAAACAAAAACACACGAATTGGAATAAATAAATTTGATTTAAAAAATAGACGTCGACAACAGTTTTTTGACTAAACAGAAGCCAGTAAAAACATTAAAAGTATAGTGGACAATAAGTGACCCAATGTCCTTTCGGCTGATTTTTTGCTTCTTCTGATGTAGTAAACAAGGATTTGTATATATCACTAGATTTCGTGCTTTCATAAACTTCCTCATTCGACTCTTTCCCAGTTTTCGCGCCAGGATTGTCAGAGTGCTGTTGCGGCTTATCCTCGATTTGTGCGCAATCCGAAGATGACTTGTTCTGACATTTAACTCGTTTCGTTTTGACGGCCTCTTGTTCACAAGATGATGAGGATGTACCCGGTGCACTTTGTCCGCATTCAACGGATGTAATATTTCGTTTCTGAATAAAAATTAATTAAAACTGGTTTATTCTATGTTTACAGACGTGACAACGACAGCACCACCCGTAAAACGGTTCATCGCTCGTGTGCCAATAATATGAATGAAATTTAAAATATGTATTGCCTTAACCCAAAATGGTATCAAATTAATGAACAAAGAAAGCTGAAACATAGCTGTGACAATAGCCACCTTTAAGACAAATAATGAACAAAGGGTCTTATCTAGGGCAGACATTATATCAACAGAAATTCCTCGCAGAAGCGCCCGTATAAGAATGAAGCAGTCAGCCCAATGATAAAGGCAGACTTCGAGCTGAAATGAACATAAATTAATTAATGCGTAAATTTGTTTTATTAAATCGATGCTCGTTGTGCGAGCGAAATTCTATATATATTTGAGTAAAAATAAAGCATTTGTGGTACATTTTAAATGTCTTCTGATGGGTTGGAAACGTTGATTCAGGCATTGACTTCTCAAATGAATAATTTAACTGCAGAATTAAGCATAATTAAGTCTCGTCTGGACGATACGCTAATGATAAACACTGACGACACACATGTACGTGGACCATCCAACATAGGTGGACATAACAATAGCTAATCCAACGTAAAAAATATTTCTGACATTAAATTTTGTATGGCTGTCCAACAGTGCGCCATCAGTTTCGGTTCTGCCAGAGTAAAATTACTTATAAAGATGAGATATTGACTTGTGCAGTCATTATTATAAAGTACATTCCGAGATAAGCACTCTGTATGAAAGACTAAAAAAATATAAATTAAATTTATTTCTTTAATATTTAACATGCTATACGTGTACTTAACGAAAACTGCAGTGAATTTGTTGAACAGGTTAAGATTGATATTAACGAAGCGCTTCTGCCAGTTTTCAACGAAATCAGAAACATGATGACTCTAATAACACAGGGACGGACTGGACTATGTTGAGTGTTTCTGGAATAAAATCCCTACTGTGTCACTCTTTTTAATTAATTGGAGCAAAAAAGCTAAGACTTTTCAGTCAGATGTAATGCCGGCTATTTTTTACGTCGCTGAGACTACAGTTTCCACCATCTGAGCTGCAAAGTAAGCAAAGGCGTCCGTTCAGCAGAGCTTCAGAGGAAAAAATAAGAAACAAAGTTTACGAGCCCACCTCGAATCAAACAGCAGATAGGTTCCAGTTGAGAGACCTGGCTAATTCTGCCTTATTCTCATAACCTTTTTGAAATCCGCTGTACGATATCAATGTATTAATCAATGTATGATATCTATGACAAAATAATGAGTAGTATACTAGAATGCAAATCTAATGAGCACAAATAAGCAGGCAAATACCTTCTTTTTGTACATTAATATGGCTGTCCTTTGAAATTCCCCGTATATCTTTTCACCTTGTGTACAATATCTCGCAATTAATAAGACGCGATTGAAAAGAAAAGGTGTTATTCAGTCACGTGACGCAATAATATTAAAATATTAGCTTAACTGAGAAAAATATATATGGTTTGTGTGTACCCAATAGACATAAAGAACTGCGAAACTATTAGTACATGGGTTCACGTGATACGTGCAAAAATGTGACCACCAAACGAAATTGATTAGTTCAGTAGACAACAAAATTATTATTAAGTGAAAATATTGGAAACACACTTCTGGAGAGTACTACTGGAATCGCGAATGGAATTAATTGTACAATTTTACAAAAGTTTCATTACTGTTAATTTTCAAAGTAAGCACTGCTAAACTGTCGAGAAAGCTGTCATAATCCAGATAAAGTAAGACTATAGCGGAATCAAAAAAAGCACAAAAATATAAAAGTGAGACAAACTCACAAAATACTGACTGCAACCTGCTGGACTGATTATTTAGGCCAGAAAACTGTTTTGCAGATGAATTTTCATACGCACAAAGACTATCAATTAAGAGACCAATTGGATACATTTAATTAGATGTGTATACCAATGAAATCTTATTTAAAAAAGGAGAATGCCGTGGCCTATAAAGAATAAAGGAAAGCAATTTAGACATTGGAATACGCTTTTTTACCAAGAACATTATCAATGTATTATTTAATCAAACGATCATTTATTGCAAAGGCGGTGATAACAATTATTTATATCAAAGTTGCGACCTTGATAATATCAATGTTACAGTTAATCGAATCCGATTAGAACGACTTTACTCAGTTCCATTAAAGAAGGTACGGAAAAAAGTAACTGTTTACACAATTGGGTTTAAAGACAATAATACATAAATATTGACCTATACAGCCTAACATAATAGCTTTTTTGCACAATAATACACCATGCGCGTAATCAATTTGAACCAAAGGCACGCAGCATATATTTTGGAAAGCAAACCAAAAGTTCACACAAGAAATATAACTAACTATTCTATACGCAGTAATACCTCTTCACCAATGTAGTTATTTTTTGTCAAAAAACATTATTGAATTAAAAAAATAGAAGTAGAAATGTATATATATAGCCGAAATCCCAAACAAGAAAACAATATACATTTTATTTATGGTTGCAAATTTGATATAAACACCTTACTCATTATGTACATACATTTGTCAGTATAAACTAGGTATTGTATAAGGTGGAAAAGGCAATTAATACAGTAGACCAGCTTCGTTCTGGTTGTCAACTCTTCACGTACTTTCCTGACTTTACCGCGGACAGGGCTCGAACCTATGTACTTCTGCTTCGGAATCTGTTGCTCTAACTTCTGAGCCACCCTACTAAATGTTACACGATTTTCAGTTTTATATTAACTAATGTTTCTTGGTTATCCTTTCCTTAATGTGGATCTTTTATGGCATTTCTGTAAACACAGAGTTTTAAATAACCATAAAATGGAATCCAAAGGAATTAATTCAGTTACAGAATAATGAATAATGTATACTCGCAGAATCCTGTTTAATTTTAGACTCTCAGAGATTTTTGCCAATTCAATTGAGATTGATGCCGTGTGATTAAATGACAGAAATAGCGAATAAAAGTATCCGGCTACAAGCTGTTTTACCTACTCTCATTGCGGTTCCGGCCAACTAACGGAGTTTCTGCGGTAACCTGGCGAACAGAATAGGGCGTTGGACATCTCAACCAGTGGCCAAAAGAGTACAATCACCGTTCCATGACAAGGTTCAATCTTAATAGTACGTCAAAAAACGGTTGCATAACGCTGGTCAGAATGAAGAATGATCTTAGGGAATACCTGATGAAGCTCAGTTGTCAATGACCTAAACCAAATCGATAAAATCCATCGATTAACAAAGCTTTACAGATGCTGGAACCGAGTATTATCCCTCCTAAATCAAGCGAAAAAATAAAAACGACAGTAAGTCTAACTTTAATAACTCGGACCTAGTAAAACAGATGGGAGATTCCAAAGTGGTTTCACTATTGTTTATATCGGCAGCTGGAAATCTCGGCAGAAGCCTGTCTTGAGTAACCAGAGATCCTAGGTAAAATAATTCGTTAAAGACAAACGGTAAGGCACCTTTTAGAACAATCTAAGGCTCTGGGTCAAAATTGACCAGAAAGACAATTTTCAAACGTTTAGCTTCATACTTTAAAAATTCATATTTTGAGCACAATTAATAGCTATCTTAAGCTCTTCTTCTTTTTCTTACGCCACAAAAGTACCACCAGCGTACTCCAGGTGAACAAGACGGCCACTACCACTAATCACAATTCCGCTTAGTGTTTAAGTTACCTAAGAAAACACTGCACGTACAATATAATCAAACAGGGTAAGAGGTAAGACTCATACTTGACGAACGCCGGAACCAATCGTAAACGGTTCTGAGAAACATGCAAACGAGCCATTATAACAAGTCTCGAGCGAGCGAACAAATCTGTCCAGAACACCATTATTTTGTAATGATAGCAAATCACGTTCACCAAAACCAGATTAATTCTAAGAGCAAGATTGAAGAGCTTGATTTCATTATCACAGTAATTTTCATCTAAGTTCTATCTTCTTAAAGTTCCAATTCCGGCGCAGTCTTGATCCAGTTTTACATAGAAATCACTGGCAATCACTAGGATGTCGAAATGCCACTCAAGGCCAAATATGGTAGATTTTCTAGAAAATGATTCCTATCACTGGCAGAATGACTGAAAGTTGGCATATACCCATTTACAGTTCCGAGCACCAGCTTGCCTACGTGAAACCTAGTATGAG
Organism: Eudiplozoon nipponicum; assembly: GCA_029291075.1. Classification (NCBI taxonomy): domain Eukaryota; kingdom Metazoa; phylum Platyhelminthes; class Monogenea; order Mazocraeidea; family Diplozoidae; genus Eudiplozoon; species Eudiplozoon nipponicum. The sequence continues at coordinate 7,068 of JAQBSW010003986.1, forward strand.
TCAACCGAAGGTTCAGTTCTCCAATCACATAAGGATGTTGGTACAGCATTGGTTAGAAGAACAGCTACGCCATACCTGGTTGGATCCCTAGTACATCGGGAAGGATAAATATAGCTTTTTCCAGCTACTTAGACACGAACGAGACAAACTGTGCAATGCTCAAAGCAATTCTGGTCTCTTGGAGAAAATAAATATTGATACCGTGCTCGTGCAGTCGAGCAGCCATAAGACTGACTAGCTCGCGAGGCAAAATCTATCACATTCCAAAAATCAAATGATAAAATATCTTTGGACCTAAGCGGCACACGAGGACCATACATATTTTGGCGTGTGGTCTATACAAAGGATAGAGCGTCGTCCGTCGTCTTCCTTATACTTATTCCTGGAACTGGTGCAGGTGAGCCCGGGTCTTAAGATCCATATTTTTGTAAGAGAGGACTATCAGGTAATACTCGAACTCTGGTTTTATATTAACAATACTATTATTTACTCTTCGGCAATATACGAGTGAATTTGCCTATCACAGCGTTTGCCCAAAACCTGGGTCCCAATTTGCATGCCCATCTGTGATAGCTAATTTTTTCTTATCCACTCGGCAAGTCTCGGCAGATAAGACTACCCTTATTATCCTTATCTCCGGCCGCTGAAGTATGGAATTATTATAGTTTTTATTAATCATGTTTATTTGTCGACTATAAGAGAGCAACAAATCCTTTATTCCCAGTGGCGATGGGTGATTCAGATTCGGAGTTATCCTGTGTATAGATGGCCAGCCAATCAAGACTAACAAGCTTCACCTGCCCATTAGTTTAATTACATAGTTTTTCCGCTCTTTGATCGTATGTCGACGAATAACAACTTGTATTTTTAAAGTCGCCTGAAATCGCTTTCATTCATTCCCCAATTAGCGCAAGCACTTAAGCCACGTCCGGGCCAGGAGTTGGAATTTGTCTGCTAGACAATACTTAAGGCATTAGCCATTAGTGTATAGATAGTAATTAAAGCAACCGACATCGCCTTACGCAGTGACAACCTTGTAAATATTTTAAATTCAGGCAGCATCCACCGTTTAGCGACTCGTTTAATGAGTTGCTCGGCTACTAAACGACAAGGTGTTAGTTCAAGCGTCCCGGCATATAACTGGCGATAAAGTCAACATCACTTAAAAAATATTTTATCCATAGTATCCGTTCAGTGAATGATGTCAAGAAGAATTTTCGTAATCCATTAGAAATGTTTCATCCTCCCTTTTTCTGCCTTTATTTACAAATAAAATTTTGTATAAATTAACGAAAATTAAACCAAGCATCCAAATTGAAATAGGATAAATACAAATTTACTTAAACCACCTTTGACTCAGACTTAACGCAGGTGTATGTTTATTTTGCTTGTACAATTAATGCTGCACTGTTTAATCAAGAGTTTCACAGATTGACAACTCATTTCTATCCTTGCATTTAGTACATATCTTAAAAGGATTAGATAATACTTTTGCGCAATGACGGAAGGGTAGCCATAATTAAGTTTACTCTTTAAACAAACAGCCAGCCCAGAACCAACTGGCAAGTAGCACAAAAAGCCAACTAAATCTAAGTCAGTTAATCACGGTTCACACGTAATATATCTTTAACGTAAAGTAACACCTACTTTGACAAGAAAAAACTTTAAAAGTGGTCGAAGAAATTAATAAACCAAAATACTGTGCACTGAAGATAGCAAAGGCATTGTAATAATGACCAGGTCAGACCATATATTGAATACGGGGGAGTTTTGGGTAAACAAGCAATATCCATGCAAAATTAAACCTCTATTAATATTTTTATAGATGAAAATCATACCTATATTCTTGTTGCTTCCCTAATTTAGGGTCACTCGACTTTAATGAGCGTAGCTACAGCGTGAAAGTGTGTGAAAATCTATATTGATTAGTTATAGAATCAGACATCAGAATCGTTCAGACATAGTATAATAATGAATGTTTTCAATAATACGTCCTTACTTTACTTTACTTTACTGTGGCTGACTCCTTTTGGAGGATAAGCCGGCTCCAAGACATTTCATGGAGTTTCTTGGGAATTTGGTACAAGTGGTGTCCCCTCACCACTCGGCTTTTTGATTGAAGACGCACCTCTAGCCTTTGCACATCCAAGCGCAGTCTGCAAGACAGCAGTAAGTTGCATGGTTGCCGGTGACTGTTGAGAGCGCATTCGCCATTCGGAAGTACGGGGTACTGTCCAGGAGTCCATGTAATCCTGTGGCTGTTGAACCCTTTGTGGCGGGAACACACGCCGAGTCATGGTGCCGTCGTCGGGCTCATGTGGTATTTTATAGGAGATCCGATTGCCGGTCTGAAATCCACCACGACCTGGTGACACCACCGCCATAGCCCCGTTAGCCCATGTACGATCGGCCATCGAGACATGGTTGACACCGTCGTACCACGTTGAGGAGGGGATGGACTTTACGTCCGTGAAGCATCGACTATTAAATGGCGACGAATTGCTGTCCTTCATCATGATGATAACAAATATTTTAAGCGCGACAACCGTAAAGAACAACGATGAACAAATAAGGAACATGAAAACATAAAAAAGCTAAGTTTGCGCAGACAAACTATTTTTATCGTTTAGTCAGTTAAAGGTGAATCATGAACACAGAAGCTATGAGCAACATATCGTGCATCAACATTTCTAGACCACGTGAATTCAGAGCAGCTGTTATTCAAGATTGCTAGATTGAGAAAATGGTAATAAAAGACACAAGTCCACGATACGGTTAAATAACAAAATTGAGAAGAACAGGTAAACTAAAAACTTACTTTTGGTTTGGAAGCGATTAAACGCAACTGCGCGGCCTCTATATCTTCGGTCTTGGTAGGGTTGAGGAGTATCACATCTTCTGCAGAAAATTCTTTGCTACACTAGGCACAATTTAAAGTCAATAAAACAATTTTTATGATAAATCTAAAATCTTAGTGTTAATCGGCATACAAGATATCCCAGTGCCACATTTAAAGACCCTGGTGTACCCAACGGGATTTGTAAATACGAAAATGTATCCACAGTGCAAGAAACCAATTATACGTCCGCATACGAATAACACGAGTCCTCGTCTATGAAAAGAACCCACAGCATTAAATAAAATATTAAGCTTAGCTAAAATCATGCAAAAGATAATAAGAATCAAAAATATTTAATAATAAAGCAAATAAATGTGTACTAGGTTTTGCGCGCCTAGTAACAAATTGGCTTAAATATTACCAGAAGGATAACCCTAAACCAGCATGAACGAAAAGTATAATCCCGCGCAAATTTGTTTCGCGCTTACTGGAAACTCATCAGTAGCAGCCGGTATTACGCCCTTAACCCACTATATATTTGGGTGAGAAATTCAAGAGATTGCACCGGCCTATATTTCCACGTTCGTAATCCAAAATATATAGTGGTTAACGGGCGTAATATCGGCTCCTACTGATGAGTTGCCAGTAAGTATGAAACGAATGTACACGAGATTAAACGTTTGAGATGACAAAATTCTATCAACTTGCACTAATTCCAGTTTATATAATGACCAGTATCTAACAAATAACGTCGTAAAGACCATCCCCTCCTCAACGTGGTACGACGGTGTCAACCATGTTTCGATGATCGATCGTACATGGGCTAATGGGGCTATGGCGGTGGTGTCACCAGGGCGTGGTGGATTTCCGACCGGCAATCGGATCTCCTATAAAATACCACATGAGCCCGACGACGGCACCATGACTCGGCGTGTGTTCCCCGCCACAAAAGGGTTCAACAGCCACAGGATTACATGGACTCCTGGACAGTACCCCGTACTTCCGAATGGCGAATGAGCTCTCAACAGCCACCGGCAACCATACTATTTACTGCTGCCTTGCAGACTGCGCTTGGATGTGCAAAGGCTAGAGGTGCGTCCTCGATCAAAAAGCCGAGTGGTGAGGGGACACCACTTGTACCAAATTCCCAAGAAACTCCATGAAAATGTCACAATCTATGAATACTGTTCATGCTACGGCGTCCCCGGCAAGCGACGCGCCCTGTGCTCCCCCAGAGGCTAGGGTGTCAAGTGAAAAGCTATCTGGTTTTATCAGCGCGAAAACACCTATTTATTTCGGGTGTTGGAATGTTCGAACATTGCTTGATATCGGCAGCCACGCAATCACGGCCAAATCTTTATATGACTACCAGATTGAAGTTGCATGCCTGTCTGAAGTCCGACTGCCCGCCACGGGATCAACGAAGATAAAAGTACCGTCGGCAGAATCAACATACTTGATGCATCACAGCGGACCAGTTGACGGGTCCGGACAACACGGTGTAGCCATTTTACTTGGTCCTACAGCGCAGAGAGCCATGCTGGCTTGGAATCCCGTATCACCGAGGATCGCAACGGTCCGACTGAGAGGGAAACCTTTTAACATCACAGTCGTAGCCGTCTACGCACCAACCCTCGCAGCTGATTCAGATGTGAAAGATGAGTTCTACGACCAATTGCAAGAGACCATCAACGGAATTTCCAGAGGCGACATACTGTTTGTTGCTGGTGACTGGAACGCACGAACAGGACCTTCTGACTCATCCACCAGACACATACTGGGAAAGTTTGGTCTAGGTGAGCGCTGCGAGAACGGAGCACGACTTATCAGCTTTGCAGAAGTCAACCATATGTGCGTTACCAATACGCGTTTCCAACACCCTCGGAAGCATTTGCTCACCTGGTATTCAAACGATGGTCACACAGCCAATCAGATCGACTACATTCTGGTACGGTCGCGTTGGATGTCTTCTGTCGAAGATTGCAGGTCATACCGAGGAGCTGAAACTGGCAGCCGAGGAGGGTCCGACCACACTCTAGTACGTGCCAAATTGAGGCTTCATCTCAAGTCCCGACGGCGCCGTCAACCTACGAAACGCCTGAATGTTGTTGCCCTAACGGACCCATCCCGTTGTACAGCGCTATCTGCCTCAATCACTGCAAAGTTGACTGCCGCTGACGGTGGAACTCATGCCGTAGATAAAACCAATGTGGAGCATCAATGGAATAACTTGAAACTCTCTACTCAGCAAGCTGCGCTTGAAACGCTCGGAACCATCAAAAGTCACCATAAAGACTGGATCTCTGAACGCACGATGCGGGCGTCACAAAAAGCAAGAGATGCCGGGATGAATAACGCGCCTAATTATCGCCACCTGAGACGTGAAACCACGAGGTCTGCTCGGGCTGACCGTAAGCAGTACTGGGATGAAATGGCTTCCGCCATGGAATCGGCTGCAAACGTCGGTGATTTCGGGGGTCTCTTCCGTCTTATACGTAAAGCATCCGGTAAGCGCAATGCAGAGACAATTCTACGCAGCGCAACAGGAGACTTGATTTCTGATGTCAATGGCAAAATCGCAAGATGGGTTGAACATTTTTCGCAGTTATTGAACCGACCATACAGTGGCCGCTCCCCACCGCAACCACCTGCAACATCTACACCCAGCTACGATGTGGACTGCTCTTCCCCAACTGAGGTTGAGATCGCTACGACCATCCAGCGCATGAAGAGCAAGAAATCCCCCGGTGAAGATGGAATTCCTGCAGAGATCTACAAGGCCTGTATAGGCGCACTACTGCCATCAATCCATCGACTGTTCTCTTCTATCTGGGAACAAGAAGCATGCCCGTCAGACTTCGGAATGTCAATCCTGCTACCGTTTCCCAAAAAGGGTGATAGATCAAGGTGCGAAAACTACCGTGGTATCAGTCTTCTCAACACCGCATCCAAGCTGTTGGCGTCGATTCTATTGAACCGCTTCTGTAATGAGCGGCATGTCCGTACCCGTCCCAATCAGGGTGGATTCCGCCCAGGCAAAGGCTGTGTTGATCAGATCTTTACATTACGGCGAGTTTTGGAACATCGCAACGAATTTCAACAACCAACCGTCGCTTGTTTTATTGACTTCCGAGCTGCTTTTCACTCTGTTGATCGCGACTCCCTATGGAACATCATGCTGCTCGACGGTATGCCCATAAAACTAGTCAATCTGATCAAGGCCTACTATGCAGCCACCAAAGCCAGAGTACGTGTTTACGGAGAAGAATCGGATGAATTCAGTCTGCACACAGGGGTTCGACAAGGATGTCCCTTGTCACCCATATTGTTCAATTATGCGGTTGACTGGATTCTGAGCAACGCGCTAACTGAGTTCCGAGGCGTTCAAGTATCAAATAACCTATGGCTGACGGATGTTGATTACGCAGACGATGTTGTTCTCCTTGCTGACAGCTTTGGGAGCATGCGAACCGTTTTGGATCAAGTGGCCCAGTTTTCATCAGCCGTTGGTCTGGAAATCAATGCCGACAAAACGAAAGCAGCAGCTCACGGTGTACGACAGCCCAATCGAAACAGTCGACGATTTTACGTACCTTGGCTCAAAAATACTTCCAACTGGTCAAGCAAAGAATGAAGTCCGAACACGCATCGACCGTGCCAGACTTGCTTTCTTACAATTGAAGAACTCACTTTGGAGAAGAAGTGAAATCAGCCTCAAAACGAAAATCCGAGTCTACCAGGCTACTGTTCGCCCTGTGCTACTGTATGGCTGTGAGACTTGGCCATTACGTTCTGAGGACTCCAAAAAGCTCGAAGTATTCGACCATTGGTGCCTTAGGTACATCACAAAGACAAAATGGATGGACCGAGTGTCGAACGCATCTGTTCGTCACCAATGCGGTGACATCATGCAACTATCCGTCTGGATCCAACATCGTCGACTTCAATGGTTCGGGCACGTACTACGCAAACCCGAAGACGAAATGGTACGGCAGGTGATGAACCCAGGTCAATGTGCAAACTGGCGCCGCCGCCGAGGTGGACAACTGAAGACATGGCTTGCAACAATCAAATCGGACATGGAACTCCTAGGTTTACGCAATGTTTATGGTCCGCGTCACTGGGAGCGTCATTGGCCCTCTTTATGTTCCGAAATGGCTGCCAACCGCGCGGCATGGAGAGGTTTAATCCGGGATATCAATGGAGCCGGCTTATCCTCTAAAAGGAGCTAGCCGCAGTAAAGTAAAAGTAAAGTAACAAATAACGAAGCAGTAAATAATTGGTCGAAGGCATACTATTGAAAAGAAGAATTTTAAAACCCAGAAAATGGCATTAACCACTCCAATTCCAGAAAGAAGTTCATATTAAAAAAAAATAAATTCCGCTATTTTTTATAATTGCCATGGGTGTCGGCCCTAGATAAACTATGCATATTTCGTTTTGTAGATCTGTAAACCGCAGTGTATCCATCACATCTTGGAGCACTATGTACTCTGTTACTTAGTTGTTGAAATACATCTCGTAGTGTAATCTACAATACTGAGTGTACCAAACGAAACTATAAACATAATAAATTATGCTCAAAAATATTATGGACGTACTGCAGCTTTCAGTTCTACAATACCATGTGTGCACCACTTAACCATGGCCGAAAGACATGCAAATTTTAAAACTGATGTATACACCACGGAGAAAACTTTCAAATATCACCTTAGACCGCTCTTCTTTGACAGAACTCATCATTACCACCATCATGCACAGTCATACAAAAGCCAAAAGTGACTAATGTTTGACTGCCATATAACCATAATAAGCGAAACAAAAAATAAATGAAGACAAAAATGATAATTTAGGCACACACTTAGTGAGATTTACGATAGAAAGAGAGAGAACCTAGTTACTATGAGTATATTTATCAAGATAACTCATAGAAGTGAGGAAAACTAAACCTCTACACAACACAAATATTGGCCAAGCAAGCATTAGGACAAGTTTTTTTAGTTTAGTTTACTGCGGCTGACTCCTTTTGGAGGATAAGGCGGCTCCATTGAATTGTGACATTTCATGGAGTTTCTTGGGAATTTGGTACAAGTGGTGTCCCCTCACCAAGGAAACATCAGCAATACAAATCAAACCTCACAGCCAACTTTGTTCCACTAAGAAAAGAAAGTTACGAAGATGATTCTACTAGGCATCTGCAACAAGATCGCCACTGAGCTCGATTTGCGGCCATATCGCGAAGGGTTTCTAACCAAGAACTATGATGCACACGTGGACTCCATCCTGGCAGACGAATGCGTCCTATACTACCCAGTTCTTATTTAAATGACTTAAATGTTTCTGTCATATCAAAATCTGCCCACCTTTTTTCTTATACCAATCCGGTGCTGGATGAGAGAACAGAGCTCTACTGGGAAATCGAAATGAGAGCATATACAAAACGTGACCGAGCCAACGAAGTTGATGGAGCCTGATTTGGTTTTCTAACGAGGAGCACTAATTGGCAGATCCAAAAATACGTCTACGGATGTCTACGTTGGTTATTCGTTGTTGGTAACCAACATTTGCTAAGCTTCTCAAACAACGATGGTAGAATGCCTGTAAGAATCTTAAATCGTCTTTAAGTTTCACTAGCGTATAACAAAACTGCGCGTGCATATGCATTGTAAATATGACCTTTAAGGCAGGAGCTAAATGTTCCATAAATGGCGAAGGTTCGAGAAAATTACTCTAGCTTTCGCGATCCGTATTCTCACCTCAATTATTAATAGAGCTCCAAGATATGTAAAACTGTCAACTATGTCTAGATCTTTATTCTGCAATCGCAGAGTTTGAGTGGATGGTTGGATGATCTTGTAAAAGTATCTTACATTTGGAGTGTGCGAATTTCATACCGACGGACGGAACAACGTCTGCTAATCTATTAAGAGTTGCAGGAGCAGATACTCGATTGTCGAATAATAGTACGATATCGTCTGCATAGTCAAGATCGACTACTTTACCGCCCGAGAGAACTACAACACCTGCATCATGAATGCGTGGAAGTTTTGTTCATAATAGCCTCGATTACAAAATTCAACAAAAATTGGGAAAGTGGACAGTTTGACGAAGACTATTGTTGGTTGTAAAGTTGTGCGCTGATTTGTTGTAGACGCGACAAAAGTATTTGTGTAGAGAGCGCGTATAATATTAACAAATTTTGTGGGCACACCACTTTTCAACAAAATATGGAGTAAAACATCGCGATCCACCACACCAAATGCACTCTTGAAGTCTATAAAGACGGCTATTGTGGGACGGTGATATAAATGTCTCGGTTCAAGAACTTGTCTTAACGTAAAAATATTATCTATACAACCTCGTCCTGTGTGGAATTCAGCCTGTTATTCTCTTGTGTGTGATTCACGTGAAGCGCATAGACGACGTATGGTAACCGAAGCGAATAACCTAGCCACGAATGGAGTCAAGCTTATACCGCGATTGTTATCACACGAATTACGATTGCCTCTTTTGAAGATAGGAATGATGGTCGACTCATTCCAATCAAATGCCGGCTTCCTCATTGCATATTGTACGATAAAGTTTAGTTAACGCTCCAGAAATTATATCGCCACCTTCCTTACATAACCCCGGAAAAAATCATCAGAACCTGCGGCTTTTTGCCGTTTAAGAGATAGGATTGCATCCCGTATTTCAACTATGATGGTTCCTCGAGACCAAAATTCCACAATGTTGATACAGACATGCTTTCAGGAATCAAAACTGACGCGGGTACCCAATAACATTTATCTTTGAAGTGTTCGTCCAAGCTATCAAGACGACTTATTTTTTGGTTATTAAATGGTTGTTACTATCATTTATATTTTCGCTGTTCTAATTTGCTCGGACCTGTTGCGCGAATAAATTGTAACAAACAGATACTATTACCTAACGCGAACGCTTCTATTTATTCAGCCTTTCTGATCCAAAAGGATTCGAGATCGACTTTTAGACCGCGATTAAGTTGGCGTCTTATATTGCGACGAGTATTATCACGGGCGGAGTCAGGTGGAATTTGGTGCCTTGTTTCGATTATTTCCATAGATTTTACAGAGCCCATGATTGTTTCTACCCAGATCATTCTAAATGAATAAATGACTAAAAACATGCACAAACTCATAAATTGTGATCTAAATCCACTACGCAATTGGTTGCAAAAGATTCCGCTAATAAAATGCACAATAAATCAGAACCCATCACTAGCCCAATTTTGCTAGAAGTTTAATAAATATTTTGCTCCATAATATATTATCTCATAACTTCGGTTACGCTTAATAATATATATATATATATATATATATGACTGGCAAGTTAGATAATAGTTTTTACCAAAAGGAGCGCAAATCTACCTATTCTGTAAGTTTGGACGTCCATAATAAGTGTACCTGGCCCTTGTTGTAATTAACTAGGTGTTTGCATCAACTGTCTTAAAATTGAATCCATATATTTTGGCTGCAGCTTTCGGCAGACTTGTTCAACGGAAAGCACACCCAACAAACAATTTGACAATCACTAAGAAAAATTGAAGACGGCGGATGCAAACGCCTTGTTTTGTACAGCTATGGATAATTAATTACCCTATTCCATTACGTGAAACCTACTTCGCTTTAATCCATCGTAATTGTTGAAAAAGCCTGGCGGAAATGATGCGTAAATAGTGACATCAACATAAACAACGATCAGCCATCTGACTTTACATAGAAGGTGCGTCGAAAACTGACCGAATTTAACATATCATGTTGCAAAATTTTGGCATGAGTAATGCTTCCTGGCAACTAAATATCAATCTAGCGAGGGCACATATTTGCCCATCGATATAAAATGCTTGTCAATCCCAAAAAACATATTTAGAAATTTTAAGCAAATTTCATAAACATCTTTTATAAACAATTTGTATATATTTGTCGGGTGGAACGCAACGACCGGAGAGAGCGTGCTTGTGGTTTTCAACATTTTTCTCTACTTTCGAAGGATATCGGGTTTTATTTTGTTTTATTTTTCAGATTCTCGGGATTTCTTGTCTGATTTCTTCTCCAGGATACTCCAGGAATCTACCTACACATTTTTTGGAATCTACCTTCAGTTATCAAGGATCTATTTCTAGCTCACCCGATTTTTCCGTTTATTTCTACATTTTAATACCTATTCTTTTTCGCTCATCAATACTCATTCTTTTCCTCTCTTTAACCGTAATCAACATTAATTCTACTCTTCTATCTAACTCCACCATGAACCAACTTTCGTCGCCAGCCCCCATCTCCCCGTTCCTCACCCAAAAGATTATCTCCAATATTTCTGATCTCCAACAGCAAATGGCGGACATCACAGGATTACTTGGAGCACTGACTGGCAACCTTTCAGTCTCCTCCGTTCAGCCCCATTTGTTGCGTCAAGCGGATGCGTTTCTGAATGGGGTAGCCAGGGAGGTTGCCCTGCGAAACCACAACAAGCGAAACCTCTTCCTTTGGTCTCCGCGCTCCCCACTCTCAAAGGACGATCTGGCCTCAGATCTCATCAGTCAAATAGGGGCTTCAGTGCACCCTCCTATTCCTGGATATTTCCAAGGCTTTTGATTCGCTGTCATTTTCAGCAATTGAATCCGCCTTACTGAGAAGCGGTATCTGCGGCAACGTACTCAATCTTATTAGTTACTATCTCCGAAACCGATATGCGACAGTAAAAGTTGGCAGTAGTCACTCGAGGCCAGCCCATATCAGATCCGGTGTTCCCCAGGGCTCCGTACTTGGTCCCATTCTCTTCAACCTTACGCTCGCGCACATACAGGTTGACGACAACCTTTTCAAATTGTTCAAATATGCGGATGACATGGTTATCGTATTCAGCAACTCCAAAACATCCAACCCCTCCTTATCCCTTATATCGGAGCTCCTATCCTCGCTCCACTCGCAGCTCAGCAGAATCGGCCTCAAACTAAATCCCACCAAAACTCGCCTAATGAAACTCTCCTCTGATCCATTCTGCTCTATCCCGGTTGCCAACTACCCCCTTGATATAGAAATAATAGATTCAGCCAAACATCTTGGCATTCACTTCTCAAAATCCCTAGACTTCTCCCTACACCATACACACTCTTCTCAAAAGCCACTGATGTCTTCAACGCTCTTCCCACAGACATAAAGCTCCTACCCCAGCACGAATTCAAAAAGGCATCCCATCATTACTTCTTGAACAAACTTCTTTGTGATACGACCGATTGGAAACGAAACTGGTTCCTTCTCAATCCATAACATTTACTTCACCCCAGGCTATCCTCTTTACTAACTTCGGAGGGCGAAATCCAACAGGCAGCCATCTAATCTTCCACTTTACCTCTCTGGTCTTTTTCTTTTCTTCTAGATTCACTAATACCACCTCTCAGCCCATTCCTGACCCCATTATATCCTCGTTGTGGATACTCTACTACGTTTTGCTCATCCAACTCTTTTCTTTCTTGTTTCAGCAGAGGTCCGGAAACCCAACAGCCCTACCGATCCACCAACGGTTCGCTTCGGACTTGGACTCTCCCTGGTCTTCTTTCAATCACAATCACGTTCTACGGATGCCTGCGATCCCTGCAAGACTCGCTCGTCTCAAACCTGCTGATTCCATCCATGTCCATGCTTTGCTCCATCAATTCAATCGTCACGACAATGGACTCCATCGGTCGACGTCTACCTCCGGGCCGCCATCTTTTGATCTTCATCTTTGTTTTCGATCGCACATTCACCTTGAAGATCTGATACTTCACGGACTATCTCCAATTGATCTTGTCTAGTCAAATGGAACTTCGTTTATATTTATTTTTCACCAGATTGAACTATCTTGATGTTAATGATAACTTTTCCCCTCCCCAACCCCTCCCCCTGCTATTAAATACATTGCTAGTCACAATTCCACTCACCTCCACATATCCTACCCTTGATTTGCTATTTCAATGGTTGGGCCAGTTGGCCTTTGATGCCAAATAAATGTATTATTATTATTATCTATACATACGTAAAACATGCATACAGCCGTGAATATAAATACATATAAAAATACATGCCTACGTGCATGTGCAGATACATAATGTTACATAATAGTAGGGCGAAATGATCGACGAATCAGGAATTTCAAGTGAACCACTCGAAGACTAGCAAATACCACTTTATGTGTGATGGCGATAAGAATGCGCTGCTAATAAAAAGCAATGTCGACAGTCATATTCTCACCTAATTTTTATAGAAGTATTGCATATTTTCACAACACATCATTGGCCGAATAGATTGTGGCATCAAAATTTCTTTTCAATAGATAGTTGCTTGAATTTTTTCAGTAATGATCAGATTTGCAATAATGATGCAGATACGACCAGATAAGGACCAATGGTCAACCGGCCGAAAGTTTGTAGGGCAATGAGCCATTGAATGTATATTTGTGCTCAAAACGCTTTCAAGAGATCTATGAAGCTTGACTTTCGTTGAATTAATGAAATACAAATTACACTTGGAACAAAAGGTTTCTAAGCATAGGTGTGCTATAAGTGTATCCAAACGCTCCGTCTAGACTTCTTTGGATTATATTCATGCGAATATATAAAAAAAACTAAAACCCACGAGTTAAAGAAAATTATAATATAATAAAGAATATAATATAATTATATGGACAAAAATAACGTGCATATTGAACATAAAGTTAAAGAGTATTGGGTTTTTTATGCGAAAGGATGCTATTTATCCTAAATTTTCACGTCGATTATTTAGAAAAAGCGTAACTTTTCTTTAACTCGAAGATAAATAGATGTGAAAAAGATATACCGGAACTTACAACAAGACAAAATTTCGATTTCACAGAATCTTGTGCTCGTTTTGAATATACACAACCGCAATTCCAAAGAGCAATAGCCTCATGTTGACCATCAAGTTCAAAGTTCATTATTGGGCAAGCGAAGGCTTCCACTGTTTCAGGGTCAACCGATCTTGAAGTCTGATGGGTGAACATTGCTTTGTGAAAGTGCAATTCTTTTACATCTTTTAACTTTTTAATATGATCTGCACCGCGATCTTGAAATGAACTTTTCTTCAACAATTTCTCCAGTATGGCTTCCTTGTTGTACAAGCTAAATTTGAACAAATAATAAATCAGCATGTTGAACACCTTTTGCACCGCTTAAATTTTGGTAGATTTAACAGATTATCATTAAGTAAACCGAAATGTTCTTTTTTTATTTTAAGTTATAATCCGAGAAATAATATTCAGCAAATCAAGCACGCCAAAGAAAAATCATTTTATCCATCAGCCCAACCAGTATATCAAGTACATCGTTGGTAACATTTTTACACAATATGCCATTTTAAAGGATTTAACCCAGCTTCTTAATAAGCAATTGAGGTGATTCAGTATATAGGTTATCTTAAAACATAAAAAATGTAAAACCTTAGCTGATTATATCCGGTCAATTATTACATATTTAATTGTGTATTAGGTGTTGCGCACCTAATAACAAATTAGTTCATATAGGACCAGAAGGATAAACTAAAGTCAGCATGAACTGAAGGTATAATCTCATGTGCGAAATAAATGGTCCTGGAAATGATTTTGACTGGACTCAAATCAGGACTCATATTTAAAGTGAATATTGATTATTTTGGTTAGTTTACTTGAAAGTGACCTTTTAGTTATAAAACACACAAATATTTTCCAAATAAGCTTGAAGGCACAAATGGTATAATGCACGCAACTCGCTCAATTTGTTAATATTTAACCAATAAATTATTATACAATACACACAGATGTACACATAAATATACATATACATAAACATATTGATCAATACGCATATATACCAATGTGTGGTTAAATATACGCGTATCGAAGTTGCGCTAGTTTACCACGAATACCAAGTTAACAAAGTTATAAAGATCAGCTGATCAACGATTTGGGAGCTTATACGCATCAGGTGGTGGCACCCATTTTTTAAAGTATATCATTTTCCTAGAATTAATTTTCTAACAATAAACAAATATTTTTTCTTTATATACCTTGGATGCTATTTCGTGCAGGTCTTCCAGTTGACTTCTTGTCGGATCCTCAACGGACTGAGGAAAACAAACTCGTGAATTCACAAAATTTGTATGCTAGACAGAAGATGTCCGAATGTTGCTACAATCTTATATTCTGCAATCTACATTGGATCGAGGTTTCGTCGTTTTTCACTAATTCATGCTAATCGACATTATCCTAATCAAAGACATCTTATGTTTTGGTATCTACATGGGGCTCTGCTATAAGTGGTAAATTGTTTACCCATCTTGTACGCGCCCTATTACCATCCTTAATGTTAAACAATTGCTAGTCGCTGTTTCATTTAGTTTTTCCTAATCCTAATTTTTTATTTGTACCTTGATCTACCCAATTGTTGATTTTGATAAAAATCAACATGGCTTTACGAAAGATAGATCGACAATTACTAATATGCTTCTATGTGGAAGCATGTAATTACACTAGATGATAACAAGTTAGATGCAGTAATCTTATCTAAAGATATCTCAAAAGCTTTTGACTCTATATCTTTTAATGCTATTTTTAAGGCGATTAATTAATTGAATATTAAACCGAATCTTTTTAGATAACTCAGATACTATTTATATAATCAAACAATGAGTATTCAAGTAAATGATTTGAAATCAAAATCGAAAAATGTAATAAGTGTAATTCCACAAGCATAAAGTTCGGGACCAATTTTATTTAGAATCGTATTTGCACATTTGGAAATTAAGATCCTTAACGATCGAAGTTGCAAATTTGATGATGATTTAAAAACAATCTTTCCAATTGATCCGAAAAATGTCGACTTTTCCAAAAATAATGTGTTACTAGATTTTTATGACCTAGGTAGGTATTTGATAATACTTGGGCTGAGAATTAAAAGTAAAAAGACGGGAGCTTTAAAAGTAGGTAATAAAACATAATTTAATTATATTTATTTTCATGATGCTGTGATTAATGATATTTATGAGATTAAACTTCAGCAAGAAGTTAAGGATTTAGTTATAAATATTCAATGTACAGCTTCTGCTGAGAGACATATTGAAAGGATAGTAAGCAGTACTAAGAACAGATGGGCACTAATAAATAGAGATATCTTATCGACCCATATAAAATTAAAAATTTATATTTTTTGTATTAGACCGATACTAGAATATGCTACCGCTACTTGGAATCTATTACAAAAGGCTTGTCCAACTAGCTAGAATCTATACAAAGAAAAGTTGTGAAACATATTAGCCCTGTCTCCTGCCATAGATGTGACAGTAGATTAGTTTTTATCATTGCAAACATTATGGTTTCGAAGAACGTGCTATTGCATAAGAGTTTTCCATTTCAACCAGTGGACTGGTGCCAATATGAATCCAATAAGAAAGATTCATGAAGTTGGAACTAGATCTGGACATCTGGCGATCTCTCCTCCTTTGGCGGGGAATGTTGCAGGGAAGTTATTCTCTTTTTAGAAAATTTACAATCAATTGTCAAAGGGGCTTACAGAAACACCTCCATCTAAGATGTCTTTTAAATTTTTATGCACTGATCCAGAAAAAATCTAGAATCCTGCTGATCTTTTTAATTTTGATTGCGATAATACTTTCTAATGATTGAATAAAAGAAAAGGATAATTGTGATCAGCAACATACCTTCTTGAGATTTTTTATTTCCACGTTCTGTATTATTAAAATTGAAATGTTATGTATTATATCATAATGTTAGTCAACACTACATATAATCAATTGCTAGTCATGGTTATCATTCTTTCCATAATGTTACACTCGAATTATACCTTTATTTTTCCTATTTCAATGATGAATCTATAACTATTTATATAATCGATTATTGTAAAAATGCGATTAATTAATATAACTTTTATTTCCTATATCATAATAATTATATAAAATTTTATATGACGTATGCAGTGATAATACAGCCGTATTTTCTGATGCGGATATATTGTACATTATAACTAGAGAAATTTCCTTATTTATATGAAACTAATTGCACATATTATGTGATGTGATAACTTTTTTATATTGTACATTTTCCAATATTATTATTATCTATTTGATAGAACATATGTGATTTGAATCTAAATAAAGATATTCTATTCTATTCTAATTTTCAGCCCAGATGGCATTTGTTGTCAAATAAAAACGTATTACAATTATTATTTGGCAACAGAAACCATATAGTCCAATAATATAAAAGAGCAAGAAACAAAACAAAAGTAGGAATGCGTATGGGTGTGAACGACAGTAACTATAAATGGTACATCCTAAAAACTGAGACCTGTGTATAGAAAGTAAGTAATCACTGTCGGCAACGATACAGCAGATTCTATATTTTTGAGAAATAACGAGTACAGAGCGACTAGAGTATAATTTAATAAGGCTTTTCGGGATGCTGAATGACTCGGCAGGAATTAAAAATAACAAATGAAACCAAAAATAGCTCAATTGTTTGAGGAAAATAAAGAGTAAGAAAGTAAAATTGTTTAACTTAATTCAAGAATTATAAAATATATGTAATTAAAATTTCGGTCATCAAAATCTCATCAAGAATTTTTTAAATAGATACGATTGCGTGTATAAAGAAACTGTTAATTTATATTAGAAATATTTAGATATACCGTCCAAGTCTGCATGTGACGACAGGTTCACGTAACGCATCTTGACTAAGAGCACAATGTTTCCACTTTGCAGCATTTATGTCGGTTGTATTTACGCGCTCTGGACGCTTCTTCTTCTTGACAAGTTCTTCTCGCCTGGGAATACTTCCTCCATCTCCACCCATTATTCAATTACCGATTAATTGACAAATGTAACATATTAAATTTGGCAAGATATCCTATTAAAAAATAAAAGATATTAAGAAGTGTGTGATTAATTTAGTTTGTCTAATTATTGCAGATACAGGCCATAATCTTAGTTACCAACTCTGCTTATTTAATGAGAAATTGATGAAACATTCCACTCGAAAAATAGGCCATAACGACATATTATCCTGTTTTAATTAACTAAGCTTATTTCGACGCAAATAATAATGTTATTCAAATAAAAGAAGATTCAAAAGAAAAAACTAAACTGTTTTATTTTATTATATTGTTATTTTAATATCAGATATGGTTATTTAAAATTCTGTTTATAAAACCGTTTAATAAATAAATGTTGATGCGCTAAATCCGGTAGACCAATACTTCATTTTATTGAATAATAACTAGTTATTTTTAATATTTGTTATTATGATACTTGCCTTTGTAACGAAAGCAAGCCGACCGTTATTTAACTGATTTATTACATGTGAAGTTATGTAAATTATTTCGTATAAATATGATAAACTGATTATCACTATTCTTAACTACTTTGCTAGTCACAATTACATTCAACTCTACATATTCTTCTTTTCATTTGTACCTCATTTCAACTGCTGGGCCTGTTGGCCTTTGTTTCTAAATAAATTTATTATATAAGTAGGACAATTTTTTTTATATTTATAATATTCCGCGGCAGGTGCATGCTACACAGATGATTAAAATTGAGATAGAAGTAGAAATACGTTTATGCTTTGCCTGAACCAGTGGTGTGTTGTATTTCTTGTGTCAAAATAGGAGTGATTTATGAACTTGTGTTAGTTTGAGCGATATTTATGTTGACTGGATGTTTATCGATTTTACATGTAGGCTAGCCGGGTGTCTTTCAGGGAATTAATGAGTTGAGCCGAGACCTCATCGCATTGTGTAATCTTTATAAGGTGGCAACATACATTTAGAATAACAATAATAAAACTTTATTTGATTCCATATAATCTGCCCTATAGGAGTCTGATAAAAACGTTTTTTCTTCCAATTTCATGCCTATGACTCCCTTCACTGTGCTATCAATGTCCGTAAATTTAAGATTAGCCTCCATGTTAATCACACCTTAATATACAATTAATTAATCAAGTAATAAGTGAAGGACTGTGTACTTACACAACATTGCATCAGAATATCTAACCTGGAAAGAGAGTAGATACAAATACAGAATTATTAAATTACCTGTTCCTAAACGATCCAAATACGCATAAATCAAGACGGAAATTCGATTTCACAGGAATATATTGTGAGTATCAAAATCCGTAAAATTGAAACGAGAAACGAGATAGTTGCTACAAGTAAACGGAAAATCGGCTTCGTCAGGCACAAAATACAGAAAACTGAATAATTCTTTTATAGGTTACTTCTACTTCATAACTATTTGTTTACTGTATTAACTGGATAGCCTCTGCTTAAATGAATTTTTTTTCCTTTAGTACTATGTTTACTTAATAAAAATTGTAAACTTTGTCCTGAAAAGGCAAATAATATTTATTTTTGTCAGAGGAAATATCTTCTTCCTCTGACAAAGGAAAATATAATACTTCAACAGTGAAATAAAACAACAGTGTTCATAATGACTAGTAGACTATTGACTAAATACCTGGTAAGGCATGGTGAATGGTAGTATACGACCACAATATTGCTGCTTTCACTCTTCTGCGGTTCCAGCAGTGCATAGGCATTGCTTGTTTTTAACTTCAATGCCTACGAAACTGGAAAAGTTCTGAAAGAAGGAAATTGATTCCCGTGGATTTGCGGTTCCTCAGAAAAGCGCAAGTCGCTGCAATTGTATGAATTTCACTACCCATTTCTTAACAAAATTGCAGGATCGTTGCATTTATGATTGAGGGGATTTTAGACTTTTTGACTAGCTGCACTTGAGAAACCGGAGACATCCTTGGAGACATCCTCTTGGCAAAATGATCCCTGCGTATACGTCAGGTTTAAGCATAAAATACGAATAGATAGTTATGCTATAATGTTCCTTCTTACTCATTTGCAGCACCTGATTAGTTCCGATCTTCATTCTCTATGGTCTATCAGCAAACTTTTTGTGAACTTTATGTATGAGGTTTCCATGTACTCTAAGTTACGCAGCTGATGCCGAATGTTGAAGTTTTGTATACTTACTTACTTTACTTTACTTTACTGCGGCTGACTCCTTTTTGGAGGATAAGCCGGCTCCACATTTCATGGAGTTTCTTGGGAATTTGGTACAAGTGGTGTCCCCTCACCACTCGGCTTTTTGATCGAGGACGCACCTCTAGCCTTTGCACATCCAAGCGCAGTCTGCAAGGCAGCAGTAAGTTGCATGGTTGCCGGTGGCTGTTGAGAGCTCATTCGCCATTCGGAAGTACGGGGTACTGTCCAGGAGTCCATGTAATCCTGTGGCTGTTGAACCCTTTTGTGGCGGGGAACACACGCCGAGTCATGGTGCCGTCGTCGGGCTCATGTGGTATTTTATAGGAGATCCGATTGCCGGTCGGAAATCCACCACGCCCTGGTGACACCACCGCCATAGCCCCGTTAGCCCATGTACGATCGGCCATCGAGACATGGTTGACACCGTCGTACCACGTTGAGGAGGGGATGGACTTTACGACTTGTATAAGTAGAGCTTGCTAAAAATCATGCGATATGTCGTCTCAAGACAAAATGATGTTTGTTTATACATTTGCTTTATAACGTTCCATGTTCTTCGTGGTACGCGAATTTAATCCGACGGGTGGAATATAAATCAGATTCTATCAGAAAAATAATGTGATCAGATCTATGGAGTAAATCAGTAAAGCATCTTTGGTGCGCTCTCGCATCCCGAACGGAGGACAGCCATCATCTGTTTGACAGAATGTGCTTTGATTTGAATACGATGACATCTCACAATCCCATCCTACAGGGTTTACTACGCTACGCTGTATTTTTTTATGTTGCGCGTGGTGCTGGTCAACTGAGTTTAACACGGCCGGCTTAAAGAAAACGGGAAAGACTGTGGGGCCTGAGCCTGTTGTCGCATATAATTGCAGCCAGGGTCCTTCTTTATATAGCTCTGTTTCCCGTAAAGTCGCATCTTAGTTTGCTGTTGAAATCTCATGAAATTATTACTATGTCTTAACGTCACTTAAGAACAGAGAGAAAATATTTTTTAGCCTTTATACGACATAATTATTTACAATAACAGAATTAATGATAGCTGGCGCGTTAACTATTACAGTTTCCGGAACACGGTTACGTACACGACATTAGCATAGGTCAAACAAAAGTTCACACCTTATTAGTCAAGTAAGTATATTGTTGTAACAATGTTCGAGAGAAAGGCAACACTGTTCTTGGTTGAATCACTCTTATATTTGAACGGGAGAATAGTAATATTTTTTCGATTACCAGTCCCAAATGGTACATTGTGGAATGCTCGAAGCAATTATTGACTCCTGGAGACAGGTGTTCTGATTATTGGCCTCGATTGATGGGTTCTCACTTGTCCCTTCTTTTTTAAGCCTTCCATCAGCTGATTGTCTGAAAAAGACGTTGGAACAAGATTTTACATTGGAAAAAGAACAATGGAATATCTTGCTCCAACGTCATTTTCAGGGAAAAAGAACAATGGTAAATCTTGTTCCAACGTCATTTTCAGGGAAAAAGAACAATGAAAAATCTTGTTTCAAAGTCATTTTCAGGGAAAAAGAACAATGGAAAATCTTGTTCCAACGTCATTTTCAGGGAAAAAGAACAATGGAAAATCTTGTTCCAACGTCATTTTCAGGGAAAAAGAACAATGGAAAATCTTGTTCCAACGTCATTTTCAGGGAAAAAGAACAATGGAAAATCTTGTTCCAACGTCATTTTCAGAGGAAAAGAACAATGGAAAATCTTGTTCCAACGTCATTTTCAGGGGGAAAGAACAATGTAATATCTTGTTCCAACGTCATTTTCAGGCAAAAAGAACAATGGAAAATCTTGTTTCAACGTCATTTTCAGGGAAAAAGAACAATGGAAAGTCTTGTTCCAAAATCATTTTCAGGGGGAAAGAACAATGGAAACTCTTGTTCCAACGTCATTATCAGACAATCAGCTGATAGAAGGCTTAAAAAAGAAGAGACAAGTGAGAACCCATCAATCGAGGCTAATAATCAAAGCACCTGAAAATGAACGACATTCAAGATTTTACCGACCTAAGAGTGCTATCAATTGTCCTGCACAAGAAAAATGTGGTCAAATCCATAACAAGAAGGACAGCACTGCGCAAAGAGATACATTTAAATACTTCTTAAATTTGCTCTCTCCATGTCACTAGCCATTTAACATTAACTGTTAACTTGTAATCAATGTAAATATATATTTCACATTGATGGTCGTGTCCCCATAGTACTGAGAATGCTCATGTTACAGTCGACAGTGTGACTATTTACGACTGCTAGTCGTCAGGCTGGAATTTTCTATATCCAAAAGATAAAGAATTCCTTTCGAAGTAGACAAAAAGAATCATAAAGTGAAGATGCCTAGCAATAGTTTAGATTCTGACTGTACGACTCCGAGATAAGCGCACCAGTAAAATCAAGACAGAAGTAAAGTAAAAACGTCAAATGTAATGGTATGTCTCATTTTGGTAATATTTTCTTAGCCATTTTAATCTTATTTGAGGACTGTCAGAATTAAAAGTGAACCAAGCTGCTGAATGAACTGTCGACTCGTAGGAAAGCGTAAAATTCATCTCCTACCGTTATCACTCATTATACCACTTGTAAATTTATATAAACGGTTCATTTTGCTTACTATTTTTATTTTATATCATAGAATTCTTGACCACTGACAAACCAGAATCGTTACCAAAATAAGTTGTTCTATTTAGTTCAGTGCATCATCGCTGATAAGTTTCCCGAACGCACAGCCCAGGATTACCTCGTAATCCACATTGTCCATATTATCAGAATAATTCTGCCCAAATAAATTGGCCGCAAAGCTCGCGCGGCCTACCGTCGTAAAGTCCATCCCCTCCTCAACGTGGTACGACGGTGTCAACCATGTCTCGATGGCCGATCGTATATGGGCTAACGGGGCTATGGCGGTGGTGTCACCAGGGCGTGGTGGATTTCCGACCGGCAATCGGATCTCCTATAAAATACCACATGAGCCCGACGACGGCACCATGACCCGGCGTGTGTTCCCCGCCACAAAAGGGTTCAACAGCCACAGGATTACATGGACTCCTCGACAGTACCCCGTACTTCCGAATGGCGAATGAGCTCTTAACAGCCAACGGCAACCATGCAACTTACTGCTGCCTTGCAGACTGCGCTTGGATGTGCAAAGGCTAGAGGTGCGTCCTCGATCAAAAAGCCGAGTGGTGAGGGGACACCACTTGTACCAAATTCCCAAGAAACTCCATGAAATCAATGGAGCCGGCTTATCCTCCAAAAGGAGTCAGCCGCAGTAAAGTAAAGTAAAAGGCCTATTTGTTTGACTGAAGTATAACTACACAGCAAACATAAGAGAACAAACTTTAAACCATAGCGATGATAACATCGGGCTTTGAACCACAAAAGTAGATTAAATTGAAGCAAGCATCAACTTTCGCTACACTAGAGAGAGGCCTAGAATGCTGTTCACATCAGGCAGTATGCCTTGAAATTCGGCAGTTGCACAACGGGAATATTACTTTTCGCAGGAAAACTTGAGCATCAACTCAAGATAGAAATTGACAGAACTCGAAATTTTGTTATTGTTATTTAACGACTGGATTAAAATAAGTTTAGTATTTGTGAAGCAAATGCGTCCAGATTCGAGCTCTACCCGCTGCGAAATTCTAGAAGGTACTTGAAGAATTCCTAAGAAGGACGAAAACGGTGCACTTGATTAAGTTCCTTTGCTACTTTATAAATTGTCTAGTTCATATTTCCATAGGATTATATAATAGTATTGGTGCTTTTATCAAGGCCGAAACTTATATTTTATGAATTTTTAATACCACCAGCGAGATCAGTGTTTGTTTATTTACATAGATATTTAATTGATTACCGTTTCCCCTTGTAACGTGGTGTTTGTTCTGCAATGGCGGATTAAGAGTGGTAGTTGCAACTTATATATAATCTCCATCTAAAGGAAAGGCTAACCACGAAACATTAATTAGTATGTATCTGAAAATTGTGTGTAGCGTGCGACAGGGTGGCTAAGTAGTTAAAGCAACAGTTTCCGAAGCAGACGTGCCCGGATTCGACCCCTGTTCGCCAAAAATTCTGGACGGTACGTGATGAGTTCCTAATAAGAATGAAGCCGGTCTACTGAGTGTATTGCCTTTGCTACTTTATTTAATGATGAGTTTATACCGCCAAAAGTATATATAATGGGATTGATGTTTATATCAAGCTCGCAACCTATATTTAAGTTAATAAGTAAATAGCTTTTGCATTTGTGTGAGTATGCAAGCTTGGTTTTGTCCTTTGCTGAGTTGATCGTTTGTATTGATATGCTGATGACGTCAAGTTGAAAGAGCATAAATTTTACTTGTGTTAGGTTGTCACACATTTTTTAATCACGTTAGCAATTATTTCCGTTGTTGCGTTCCATTCAAATGGTGAACTCACGTACATGGTCCTATGGTTTGATGAAACTTAACTATTTTGTTGTGGTCAGTACTCCCTATTTATTTTAATGGATTGTTAGAAACATCGGTTGCCAATACGGCTTATTTGAACATTATACTATTCTGTCATACATGCCTTAGATGTGTTGGTGATATATATATATATATATATATATATATATGTGTATGTATATATATATATATATATATATATATATATATATATGTGTGTGTGTGTGTGTGTGTGTGTGTGAAATTAAATCACCTTCCTATAGATTTTAATTGCATGGGCCCTTACCTAGTTTACTTTGAAGTGTGAAGTCACGAAGCATAATATATTCAGAATGTTTTTAAAACATAACAGCGTTAAACTTATCTTTATGCTATTAATGGCATTTTCTCTGCCTCTGATTTTGTCATCAAATTATACTTAATTTTAAAATATATTTAAATACCTTTTAGGTGAACGATGAGTGTTTATAAAAATGGATACTTGTCGGAAGCAGCAGCAGATATTTTGGGTTCTTATTGCTTAAACACACGCCAATTCGACGCATTTTGCGGCTGTTACAATGGTTACTTCGTCAATTTCGATCACGTACACAGTCATATAGTGAATTCACTTGATGCTCGCGATTTTAAATTATGTATCCTGCAATTAGCACATTGCATTCAAGGCACAGTCAAATGTTTGCGAGAAACGGACTTCAACGCCTACAGGATTTATTGTGAGTGGACCAATTTGACAAGTGTTCTGGAGGTATTGATCCGAGAATGCAATCGATCCGACCCTATCTCAAAACTCTTATCTGTCATGCACTCTTCATCTATTTTGGAATTCGCTTTAGGTAATCTGCTGTGGACTGAAAAATCGGGCTGTCCAAACAACATGAAGGATATACTTTTGTCGGATAAACTAAATGTGATACTGCAGCATGAAATAATAAGCATAATTAGTGTATTTTGTGGGACAGTCAACTCACTGAACTTACGTAATCTCGTCTGGCATGCATTTGTGTCTCCAACACATGCTAGGCAGCTGCATGAAGACTTACCCTGGTTCATGTTTGTTTTGATTATTAATATTGGGAAGCATCTAACGGACAAGAGCTTCGCAGATGTACCATCTCGCCCGTTTCTTTTAGGTAGTCTGGAACTTTGTGATAAAATACTCATTCACATTGGTATAGACAATTTCAATTTCAGTTTGCATGACCTCTCTTTGGCCCACCCTATGTTCACAACAACATCTATAGAATTATTGGACGCCATCGATTGTCTGGGCTCGAGTTCAGTTGCTCGTTACCTGGATTCGTCGGCTCTTTGTTTACTCTGTTTGACTATCATTTTGCGAAATGAACTTTCGAAACATTTAGACTGGGAATCTGGCGTATTTAGCTCTGAATCTCGATTTTTCATTACCTTAGACACTGTTCTGCAGTGCAACTTTGACGGAGTAATAGATGATAGTGTGTGCGTTTCCTTCGCTACAATTGAACGTTTTTCAAAATCTATTGGACCAACTCTGTTATTGCTATTGTCCGATGCTTTATCCCATGAAGCGGGTCCACGAATCAAGGATAGATTTAGCCACGGCCAACTGTGGTCTCCGTGCTATAGCTCTTGTAATCTTCAGTTTAAAACAACCTCAGAACTCTTGAAAATTTGTCTTGCTGAAATCCTCTTAGCAACTTCTCAGCCACACGGTCAGTCGACTAAAAAATCGGTGTGTAAATTGGACGATTATCAACCGGTTTTTCATCCGTTGTATATTATGCATCATGCCTTAGAAGAATTGCAAACATCACTTAAAGTTGTAGAAACGGATTTTACTGAATGTTCTCCACCTGATTGCCCTGTTCTTGTTGAAGCCAAGACAGACAGCTTAGCTCTTAAAATGGATAAACTTTTTAGCTGGTTTCAGAAGTATACATTTTCTAATAATGTGAGTTATATTTTATGTGCTTTAAAAAACCTATACTTTCGTGGTATATAGACAAAAAGTGATTCATTTTATAGGACATATGTATACAAGTAATTTTATTTTGTTGTGTCATAGAGTAAATAAGCTACTCAATTTAGTATGAAAAGTAACATTCGATGAAGACTGAAATTTATTGCATAACACACGCAGGTGCTCGTTTTGAAATTCTGCAGTCTATTAACACTGTTTCACAATTTTACAATAGTTGCGTCTTAGTTATTTGCCAACGGTGCATTTCACTGTATATACATTAGATTGTTTACTTATCTTCATTGGAAAACTAAGCACTGTAGACTGTAGTGGCTTACAATTTCGTTTAAGCAGCAAATTTTCTAAGCTGATTTCTTGTTCCGGTTTTTATACTTTCTCTAACGTTTCTGTTACTTCGCTTATTTTTTAAAGTTGGCTATTTTGGCCAATACCTTACTTAACCGGGAGTTTCTAATGTAAGGAAAGTAGAAGTATTATAAAGCTTTATTAAGAAAGAAATGCTAATATCACCCATTTGCATTTTTTGACTTGTCGGTGAAAATAAATTTGAATTCACAATGTCTCCGTACATTGTTGTTTACTTGGTCTGGTGTACATGTTTTTTTATGTGTGCCCTGTAAATCTATCCTTCTTGCACTGATCCACCTATTCTTTAAAGCTATATGGCTTCTTTGTTGGGCTATTATTATTGCTTTCTCTAATAGGTTATGCGTAAGAGCGATATCAGTTTCTAAAGAATGTTGTTTAACTAAATATAATGAAAATAGCATGCAATATATGGGTCCGTGATGTAGCTGATGCGTCCCTACCAAATCAGAGCATCGCCTGCAATTAAATAATCACCTATCTTCTCTACAATGTCGTGATCTAGTATGTATTGAAATGTGCAGTTAAATCTATAACTGCCATATATGTTTAGTTTGTAATGTCAATCGAATTTTTGTTACTAACGGAATTTACTTATCTGGTTTTTCTGTTTGCCTATAACTATGAGGTTATTCAATTCGGAACAATGGAGCAATGCGGCCACAGAAATCTTTGAACAAGTATAGCGTATTTATAGTATTTCAAACTCCAGTATATTACCGTTGCATAACGGGCGTTGCTTCGGATAACAAAGTTAAACCTAATTCCGAGTTGAATCTTACAAAATTTTATTCCGAGGTCTGTTTTTTAAATATTTGAACTGTAGCGAAGTATAAAATCTTGTTTTGTATTATTTATTTTTCTTTTAGCAAAACCTCAAATTAGGCGTTTTGAACATCGATGGTTTATGGCTTTGGTCTGTTACACCCGTGATCCACTGTCGTATTGTTTCACAAAATAATAAAAAAATAGCGCAACTTACTGAAGGAGACACTTCACCAGATACTGAAATCCGAACGGACAATGTTGATTTTCCAAATAAAATCGGTTTTTCTCAAAACACGTTCGGCTATTTGGATTCGAATAGAAAGAAGGCCCTTCAATTTTGCGATTCACGTTTGATCGTTGTCTACAGGTTGACCTCAGTGTGCAAAAAGCTGATTAATTGTGCGTCAATCCTAACTGAGCAGTTAAAACGTTTTCGCCTTCTCGACCTGGATGGAGGACATAACGACAGAACTACAAATGCTGGTAAATCGGGTCGACGGTCCAATATTGAGCGGCTGGGTACAGTTGTGCCTGTTTTCATTGTATACGCAAAATCAGTTTTCAATTTTATTCTAGCGGCTTGGAATGAATGGATATGGATTTGGCCAGATGAACTTACCGAAAGCTATACTACACTAGCATGTTCGTCTGAACATGACCGCCCAATGCATAGTTCTGTTTACATTGATTGGCTTGATGTTACAGATGATTTTCGTAAAAAGAGAACTAAGTTGCTACTCCAACTGGAAATTCAATCGGACAAATTGGAGATGTTCTGTCGAAAACTTCATTGGTTCCAAATGATTAAATATTTTGACTCTTTGCAATTAAAGGCATTCGAATAAGTTTATTTGTCTTTGTAAATTATTTTTGGAGATGATTCTCGTGGGTCATTCCGTTTTATTAATGTCATCTGTCAGAAGTATGTGCATATATTTTTATTCAGTTGCATTTTGCACGTTTAATAGTTAAAAGAAGACAGAATTCGCTTTTGAGTGCAATTCCCCTCTTTGAAGTGCACACCAAACTCCTTACTACATTTTTTTGTTATCATTCCGCCTTATTCTTGTTCGGGACAATTGATAGCCTCGTAGGTCGGTAAAATCTGGAATCCTCTAAATTTCCGGGTAAAAATGTACAACCATCAGTAGGATTGGGCGACCTAGTGTTCATTTACAGTCCGCATATAACTATGAACAATACAAATTTCAATGATTACATACTGCATCGGGCGTCGCGCAGTATAAAAACTAAACTGTGCAGGGTGTAGAAGCGAAATCGGACTACTGCAGGCAACTTTATCTCCGATTCTGCCTCCTTTCCTTCCCCTTCTTCTTCTCAATCTAACGATAGCGCTTTTTTTTAGATATTATGAATATAGTTGGTGTAGATCATATCACTGAGCAAAATATCTAAAATAGTTTTAGTAGACTATCATTCATTAAACCTGGGTGAGACTTTAACATTGGCGCATTTAATGTACGAACATTAAAATAACATGGTCAACAAGAAGCTCTTGCACGTACGTTGGATAAATTATAAATCGGCGTATGTTGCGTAACCAGAATACAGGATTCTACGTGCATTACAAAACTGGTTGCACCATTTCTACCTACGTTTTCTCAATCCGGTAAGTGAGGCATTGGTATTGTCCGCAGCACACTAGCTGAAGCTTGCTTAATTGAATGGATCCCTTTAAATAGTCGACTGTGCGGCACGTTTAAGTAAATCTATATAAAATCAATGCAAAACCGTAATCAACGTTGCCTCTTCGTTATATCTGCTCCAACCGATTGCAGCACTGACGAAAGGAAGGATGCTTTTTACTCCGAACTAAGCTCCTTACTAAGTAGAGCACGAAGTTCAGATATATTCCTGGTTATAGGTGACATGAATGCTCAATTTGGGCGCTTAAGTAACGCAGAATTTCATTTAGTTGGAAGGCATACATTAAGCTCGAAGCGCAACGATATTGGTGAACTGCTTTTGGATAGCTGCGCGGAACATAGCTTATATTTAAGTAGTACACACTTCAGACGTAGTGGTACTAGGCAAATGTTGATTGATGTGACTCATCAATTATATGCTTTGTTTGGCATATGCAACTGCTGTTAAAACTTCATTCAAACAATCAAAGAATCATTGTTTGCGCGCTTGTGGATAGCAGTTATTTAAACCAAGTTTTCGAGCTTGCTATAAACACCAATCTTATTTTGTTTAACCACACACGCCACAGTAGATCTACCATCAGTCACACGCATTTACGCGTTTCGAACTTCTATGACCATCGTCAGAGCCCGACGGAAAACTGACTGGCGAGGATCAAGCTGCAATGCATATAATGAAAGCACAATTAGATATGTAGCTTTCACTACTATGAGTCACGCATACATTGTACTTGGTTGTTACTTTCGGCTGCAAAATTGCTATCCATTAATGAGCATTTTCTCTATCATATCTGTTCTATTGTGCTTATCTGGAATCCTTCATCGTCAAGTATATTTTTTAGAATATCGATAAACTTTTTAGCCGGTTTAGAATCGAACTATGAATTGTTGTTCGAACGAATTGATAAAATGTTATTTAATGTTGTCACGCTATCCTTTTCCATGCAGCCTTGCAATATATATTTACAATGCTTAAAGTTTATCAAAAATAATCAAATAACACATGCCCATTCAAGTAGACGTAATGAATAAGTGAGCGCGTGTCGGTGAATCCATATGGATGCCTAAATAGAGGTATGTTTAAATGTTTTATATGGTTAAGTAGAGAGACCTTTGAATAAGCGAGGATATGTGGATGATTATCACAATTCACTTTTTTTATAATGAACAGCACAAATATATTTCTTTGATTATAAATATCATCGGTTTCCATTTGACGTGTGAATCTGAACTGTTCTATTTTTGAGTTCGAATTGTAAACGTTTTTCTTGGCTTTTAAGTGTTTGTGTACGGGTAATTTTCTTTAGACTGCTATTATTTTTACTCAAATTTAATAGCCATGAATATATATATATATATATATATATATATATATATATATATATATATATATATATATATATATATATATGGAAGACTGATAACATATATAATGAAAATCTTATCATAAGACTTCAATTCAACGTCACATTCCCATGTGGCGTAGGAATGATTGAAAGAGATGCCAAATAAGTTCCACCTGAAGGGAAGGCTAATCAAACATAAGTTAGTGTAAAACAAAATATTGCGTGCAGTTTGCGGCACGTTTGGCGCAATAGATGACTGCAAGACTCCAAAGAAATGTGCCCCAGCCGCGGCAATTCATGAAAGTAATTGACGAGTTCCAAATAGGGGCGAAACCGATCTACTTAAACAATTGCTTTGCTACCTTATGCGATGTCTAGTTTATGCTGACAACATATATATATAACTAATCAAATAAGCGAAATTCGATCTACAAATAGAGAGTTTTTATCGGGGAACACCTGTTTTTGTATGTCAAATAGCTAAAAATAAGAAATACATATTTATGGGAACAATACTTATTCGGGAATCATTATTAATTTTAAATCAATTCGTTCGTATTGATTGGAAATCGGTACCCTATATTCATTAACAATAATAAACCTCAGATTAACAGGCATAAAACAGGGTGTGTGAAAAAGATAAACTGCGTCAAATATTCTGTTCTAATGATTATCCTTATAAGTTAAAAGAAGCAACAACGTTGGATTTATTAAATAAATTTATTCCTAAGTTGAGGCACGCCAAAACTGACAGAGTGAATGAGGATCGTACTGTCAGGTTATTACCGGACACTGAACTTCGCCGGAAAATAAAATCAATAGCTTTACATACAATAAAAGATCAGATCGAAGACAGACCCTTACCCTGTGGACTAGACGCCCTAACTAAAAAGATAAAATGAACCATGGAAAAGTCGGGAATGTATGTCGGGATTCCTGTGCAAAGTTTGGTTTCATATATGTTGATGAAAGTATGTACGCATTCAAGGTACCAAAGAGAACACAGAACGGTATATAATTATTGACATTCTACTTCATCTGATCTTGCCTGTCATGAAATTAACTTGGATGATTATAGGCACATAGCAATATGTAGTCGTAATAGGATGACGAGATTGATTAGAGAATCTATCGAAATTAAATTTCTATATGATAGTATTATTGAAACAGGTGTGAAATAAGTCTTTTTGTTCGATTTTGAATACAGCAGTAGCTAAGTGTAGGAAAAGACGATTGCACGATTCAGAATCTGAAGCTACCTCCAGTAAAAGTTTAAGAATATTTTATTAAGATTAGATTATAAATGAGCTTATACACTTATAACTGGTTCATTAATTAAAGACTTTCGGACTTTAACGTCATCTTATTTTATTATATTAGGACTTTCAGTGCGTCGAATGCTTATTAGCGGACTTAAAGCGTAATTAAGTCTTTACATTGCTCACTCTTTCGATATGTTAATTTTCTTGTTTGCCCACTTATTTTATTTCATAGATTAATTACATTTACTTTTTTATCATTTACAATTCCGTGATTTTTTTGCTTTTGCACTCGCCCTTTCCATTGTGATCACTCTTATGCTACATTATTTCAAGCGGTATGATTAAAACAAAAAGTCTGACGTGTCGAAAGTGTAAATTAACCCTCAATGTCTTCAATTTCATTTTGATGGTTGCACATGTGTATTACTCACATTTTACTGAATACGTGCCAATTATATATTCACGCACATATGCACATATGCGACGTACACTTATTTTGTGAAATATCATTGGATGTTTCGAAATTAGCCAATATAAATCGAGTGGTTTGAGTGAAATTTGACACCTGCATTATTATTCTGCCTTTAAATTTATCACCTAACCTGGAATGGTGTTATTAACGGTGTATTTGATTCATTTGGATCCCCACCCTACAATGTGAGGACATACTCAGTTATGTAATTTCGCGTGCGACGTACAAAACAAATAGTCTAGCGCATTTAAATGGTAAATTAAGGTTCAGCCACTATGCTTTTACTTTTTATGCTGTACAGAGCAGTTAGATAGGGACAGACATACGCCACAAGCGCCTATCTAGTGAAAAGTCAGTTAGCTTTTATGAGACAAAACCGCCAAAAGCATGAATGAAACGAAAGGAAATATTAGATTTGCTTTATTAGTTTGTTTCTAATAACTGTGAATAATTGTGGACCGATGTAGAATGCCGACAAAGGAAACTGAAAAATTTACGTCAAATGGTGTGACTGGAACCAATCATGTGCTAGTCAAAACATAGTTCAGAAAATACCTAAGTACAATTTAACAATAATTGATTGCGCGGGTGGTGGTAACATTCATTTAAATCAAGTTTGCGAGCTTGAGTTAAACACCAATCCCATTGTATTTAACCAGTCGTCGAACAACATAACGGCTGGCGGTAGTTTTGTTATGTTGTTCGACGACTGGTTAAATACCTAAGTACAATCCAGAAAATAAGAGCCTGAAATGGCTTTTGAAATAACGAATAAGAAAAAGATTTAAATGGCAAATCTCAAGCAAGAAATAGCTTGATTTCTAACGATACTGAAATAGCCATTTCCGTGAAAGCTGCATATGAACTGCTACTGAAAACAGGACACTAGTGTTTGAATTATTCAAACTACAGTGCGGCGAATAAATAATTGAATTTTTAAATTGCCGACCCGTTTCATTTTGCCTCGCTTTCTATTCGAAACATTCAAATAACTTATGTAAAGATAAACAAAATAGTTTTAAAACTAATTGTATTTTTTTTCAAGTTATCTATAACGTATTTTGAGTTTATTTACCTGGTCCTTACTTTGCAATACATGGTTTTTCATCCAATGTCGTCATAATTTATTCCATATATTTCTGCTTTCTGCTTGGAAGCCTTTTGTACAACGATAAGCTCATCTCACCAAGAAGTTGACAGTTAGTAAGTGAAGTAGTAAATTTAGTTTAAAACAGCTTTATTGCTATTTATTGGAGGATATCTTAACCACTACTGACTTTTCAATAGATAATCGTGAGACATTTGTGTGTACGTGAATATCTACACGTGTATATTCATCCAAGTGAAATTACACTGGTAACTGGGTGTGCGTATTCCATGCCTGCTTGTATTGTATTTGTTAAGAAAATATAATTAATCAGTTAAATATAATTATCTCCACGTGCGCGTTCATATAAATGAAACTACTGTGGTTAATGTCAATAAAATTTTTACACAAATCAGACCAAATGTTAATACTGCTAAATGAGGCATTTACGAGTGACATCCAGTTTTGGCTTGTCTGTATACTTGCTTTCATTTGTTATTTAGACATTTTGCTTTATTGCTTCCTATAGTAACCACTAGATGTAATGCAGAAATAACATCCTTTCGTGTTTTGTGGCAATTCGAGCTGATTTCGTTATTCGTGGTCAGGTAGTCCTTATAATTAATATTTAAACCGAAATGCCTTTCTTTTTAAAATTACTATTATCGCGTCGTCCCATTTTAATTTATAAGAAGAAAATCTTACTATGCATATAAAAATGTAAAAATTAATTATTAACTGGTAAGCCAAAAATCTATTTACTCATAATGAATTGTACAAAAATATTTTAATTTCACCTGATAAATTACACAGCATAATCAATTTTTCTACTTTACGCTTGTGCCCGCAGACTATTAGTCAATTAATGGAGGATTTGGAAGAAATATCACTTCTCAATGAAATGGTTTTCATTAAACAAATGTTTGGACACAACCTTCAGGCAAGGAATAAACTAAAAGATGTATTAATTATACTCTCTTTCGGGGATGAAATATGGCGGTTAAAGAACGTTTCATTCGTTAAAACATCCATACGGTGCAGAACACATATTGATCGTCAAAGAAATTAATCGTTCTCGTATTCATACATATATATATATATGTATATAGATAGATAAGATATATATATATATATATATATGTATATATATATATATATTACAAAGAAATCCCTTCATATGAAATAATTTTTTAGCAAATAGGTCTTTGGAATGCGACATCATTTCCACTGGAATGACCCATTGGAATGCCATTGCGAGTGTAGAACGTATCCGCCACAATGCTTGTTCGTCCGTAGCGCGTGTGCCTATCAGTGCTGAGACTCTTCACGATCTCTTTGTGCCGCCAACCGTATTCCAATGAGCTGTACAAATCAGGCTCGTATTTGTCCTCTGGATTTTGCTCATTGCGTTTCATCAAGTAAAGTTTCCTGTTGATTAGAAGTAATGTAAACGTATTTTATGGCAGTATTCGGTCAATCGATATTCTGTCTAGATATTTAAAATTATATTACATTAATTAAGTGACTGAAAGCCACACAGATTACTTGATAAGCCTAAGAATTTATTATAAAATTTTAAGCAAATATCTTCATAACTCTGCCAGATTGAGATCCGTGTGTTTCGCTGATGCCATTTTAGCTTTCTAATCTCGAGGTCAGGTGAATTGATCTGTAATTGATTCAACTTTTATATACCTTGAATTTGTCATCTATTAATTAAATTTATTTTTTCACGTAAATGTTAGGACTTCACCGACCGATTAAAGAAAGATTAATTGTCCATCCTCGGTACATTACATATTTTTTAATCCGATTATACATATAAGCATATATTTTTACAAGTCGTGCTATATCTTAAATGTGCCATAAATTTGTACTTACCTGCGCGTTTTGACGTTCCTGATGCACGTTCGAAGCTAGACATAGATTAGCGCTTGCAGGTCTACAATAGTTTGATTCTTCGGCGTTTATGAGTGCACGACGTAGATAACGCTGTGATTGATGGGTTCTAACCGGTCCCGTAACATTGAAGCTTCAAAATATATACTATCTGGTGAAAATATTGGACTTTCAATAAATCATAATGTAAAAACTGATATCGATCGAGGTCCGAGAAGGAGGATTTTTCTAGAGGAACAATTTGCTTTCATTTTAAGTAAAATTTAGCCTATCTCACAAATTACGATTTCCTTATTCTTCCCAGCATCGTTACATTTTCTATATAGTATGTATACCTTGAGGTCACATTGTATTTTTAAACTTAATGTTGATACTGCCGTTGGTATTTCGTGCATACATACAGGATTTAAAATCTGTTTAAATCTGGTCTTGTGATTAGTGCACTGAGTGTTATTAGGTTACTGATGAAGGTATTTGACATGAGGTACCTAAACGTCATCACCAAGACTAGTTCGACCATCATTTCTATTGATTAGTACTAATGGTGAGGTACCCTTCGGAGTTGCGGGACTAATCAGCTTCCAACCATCACTAAGACCGACATGACGTAGACTTGGAAATGAGGATAAATGGGATCTTTGCGGAATTATGAGTGCAAATCAAGAAACCACGAAAGAAAATAGTCGATATGTTAAATTTGATGACCGCACTGCGGAATCAACATCAACAACTTTCAATAGATGCAGGATGTTGCTTTGTTTAATTGTCACACATTCCTTACCAAAATTTATAATGGATATAGGGCGTAATACCGGCACGAAATGAATGCACACAACATATACACTTTCCATTCATGTTGACTTTAGTTAGTCCTGGTCATATTTCAATCAATTTGTTACTAGGTGCGCAGCACCTAACCAATAGTTGCATATATATTGGTTCCCCGAAACAGAAAGTATTTAAGGATATTTGTTCTCATATACTTAATCGAATAAAAAAACAATAATGTATATAACTAAAACTTTGTAATTTGCAATTGAATACTTTCGAAGGCATCAACATCGTTCATACTAACCACTGAAAATGAGATACAATCTAAACTTCGTTGACTGGCTACGTTTCGGAACAGCATTTTCCATTCCATTATCAGGCCTTAATCACATATACACAAAGCACAATACTCACAATAGCAGAATTAAGCAGACATTTGTTTGTTTTCACCTTCCATGCTCATCAACGGAGTAAGATAACGAACTTTAAACAACAGAGATACTGCCCTCAATCATAAAATTCTTAGAGAAATTCCACATCTCTTACATATAGTCTGTGCATTTTCTATGCATATGTGTTTGTAAATTATCTCTAGTAATGACTGGTAAACAAAAAAAGGTTCAATATTTTATGCCAATTAAACGAAGCTGCAATAACTGTATGACCAGAAATACACTAAAACTGTGTAGCAAATATTTTGTACAGGTCTTTCCTATTTTTCTTGATTCTAAATGTTTTGGTACTCATTTCTGAATATCTTCTTAAGTTGGTAACTCATCACATCAGGTATGAAGAATTAATAAAGCAAGTAAGAGATTTCGTTCCATTATGTTTATTGATACTTTTAAAAGGCTTGTTTCATAATCATTACTGTCATCAGCTTTGGAAACGTTAATTATTTAAAAAAAATCAATTTGTTTAAGGTATAAATGAGAGTGATGGAACGAAGTATCTAACATACTGTCCGATAAAGCACTTACATTTCGTCAGTATAAACTAAGAATTGTATAGTGTAGAGAAGGCAATTCATAAAGTAGACCGGTTTCGTTCAAATTGGCAACCTTGATTATTATAAATGTTATCACCGTTCGCACAATCAATTTACGTTTAATTATCTAACATGCTATCAAATACAATTTGATAATAATTGTTTGCGCGGGTGGTGGTAACAATTCTTTATATCAAGCTTGCGAACTTGATAGAAACACCAATCCCATTGTATTTAACCAGTCGTCGAACAACAATATTTGGTGGTAAGTTGTTGGTTGTAGACAATTCTTGGTTAAGGGTATAGAAATATTTCGATTAAACAATGTACATTGACAAAACTAAACATGATGGTCAAAACAAGGAACAGAAAATTGTGCAACGACCGGTTGCATAACAAAATATTTCTTCTTTGTTGTGAACTTTTGTAATTACTGTGGGTGAGATTCGCATCACAGTTTTTTTTAAATTGCAAAGAAATTGCGTTTTGATCATCGTCAGTCAAATTGCCAAGAGATTTCAGACAGAAAAAGTAGTGCCAGCTTGAAAAGATATATCAAACTATTCAATTTGCCCAATAAAGTATTTTTGCACTATCATTTATTGCATGTGTGATGATTACATTAGTTTAAATGAATTTTTCGAGCCTGATGTGATCAACAATATAATTGTATCCAACTCATTGTACAACAGGCCAAAACTACGGGCAGTCACATTTACTTGCGAATTTCGTCTTTTCATAGTCAACAACAAAGCACAGCGGCAAACTGATTTGTGAAGATCAATCTGCAATGCATATATCACGAATGGAATATAAAATATGCCGTTCTCACCTCTACTAGTCCGCCCAATTTTTAATTGTCATAAAATTTCGGCTGCAGAATTTATTTACAGCCTATTTATGAAAAACGGGATTTGCGTTTATCTCAAACACGCAACCACAGTTTAAAGAATTGCTATTATGACCCACACAATAAATTAACTTTCAATTAGATCAATTATATATGTGTGGCGAGAACCGCGAAAAATAAAGAAATTCTGCATCCGACATATCCTATCAAGTAAAAGGTATGTGGGATTTTTAAAGATGTGAGCCGTATATCTGATTTTCCATACGTGATATAGGTATTGCGGTATGATTCTCACAAGTCAGTTTGCTGTCTTACTCTGATGATGATCACAAAGGGTCAGAACGCATGAGTACGTATGACTGATGGTAATTTCGCTGTTATGCGACTGCTTAAATATAATAGGATTGGTGCTTATTTCAAATACACAAACTTGATCAAGGGAAACACAATATATGCTTGTCGTTAATTTAATATCCGCAATTATGATTTTACAAAGTCTTATCATCACCCGTATGGTCAGTTATTTCCCGATGAAGTAAAAACATTGCAAAAGCGTGTTTAGTAAACGG
Organism: Eudiplozoon nipponicum; assembly: GCA_029291075.1. Lineage (NCBI taxonomy): Eukaryota > Metazoa > Platyhelminthes > Monogenea > Mazocraeidea > Diplozoidae > Eudiplozoon > Eudiplozoon nipponicum. The sequence goes on from JAQBSW010003986.1 coordinate 45,427, forward strand.
TGCGACGCTGTTCTGTTCAAATTCTTGTGAAACAAAAATCAAGCAAACACTATCCTCTCAATTCAATATATAACAGTTAAATACTGTTTATTGTGGAGAACTAATATATATGCATTATGTATGTGTTAAGTGTTGCGCACCTAATAGCAAATTAGTTTAGTTGTGACCAGAAGGATAAACGCACATTCGTCTCCCAAATATATAGTGGTTACAGGATGTAATGCCGGCTCCTACTGATGAGTCACCAGTAAGCTCGAAACGAATGTGCATGAGATACTTTCCGTTCATGCTGTCTTTGGTTTATCCTTCTGGTCAAAATTGAACTAATTCGTTACTAGGTTCGCAATACCAAATACATACTTGCATATATATTAGTTCTCCGCAACAACCAGTATTTAACTTTTATATAATGAATTTAACGATGTCATGCTTACCGCGAAATGCGATAACTGATATCGATCAAGGCCAGAGTTTATGGATTTACTGGAGTAACATGTGTTCAGAAATAGTTGTAATTCTCAATTTCGGTGAACTATAGCATACATCCATCATGTTAGTACCATGTACCTTTTCGGTACTATAATGTTGGTAACGGTTACTGACCTAATAGCCATAGTGTTTATATACTTTACAGACTCGGTATATATATATATATATATATATATATATATTTAGTGTGAGTTAGCGTTGAAGTCGCATTGTCGAAGACTTTATATGATGTTAGCTCCACTACTGTAGGTTTAGACATTCGTCTATGAGATTGTACCGTCCTATTATCCCACATTCCTCACCCAAATTTATAGTGGTTAAAGGACGTAATACCGGCTCCTACTGATGAGTCGCCCGTAATCTCAAAACGAATGTGTAAGAGACTATACTTTCCGTTCATGCTGTCTTTGTTTTATCCTTCTGGTCACAACTGAAATAATTTGTTACTAGTTTCGCAACACTTAATACGTACTTTATCCTCTCCTATTGTCTAATTGCTGATTTTCAAAAAAAGAGTTTAACAATAACGTGCAGAGTTATGGGCATCGTGTTACCAGAATGTGAATCTAAATTCATATATTGCTCCAAATTGTGAGCTCCAACATGCGCTACATTAACAATTACGTTGACATGCTAAATGGATTTTACATGGGGATTATCTATACATCCATTATTATTGCATATGTTTCGTTTAGGTTTTTCTTATTCTTGAAATTTATGTTGCATATATTTGCCGTATTTGTTTTGCTTAATCGCTCGGATATCACAATTACTTAACTGATGAGTTGAAAAGTGGCTATAAATAGTAAGGATTCATTATCCGTAAATTATGTAGACTTTTGTTTAATCTTTGCAACCAAGTATGTATGAATAGTGTGTTTATGTAAATGAAATAATCAGTCCTTTAATAATGTTGCAAATGATGCCAAACGTGACAAGGGCATTAAACTTTCATTGAAAGGGCAGGTGTTTAGGCGAACTATCCTTTTGGATAAGATAATCTCCATAATTGAGTTGGTGGCGCTACAGCGAGTTTTATTTTATCACACCACACACATAATGTTTACAGAGTAGGTACGATATATTTCGCGTGTATATCTATGATGTAGTGTTACATTGCGATTGCTTAATTCAATAAATAATGTATTAAGTTGGTAATAACATTCATATTGCTTAAATTCGTAAACGATTGGCTGATTCACATTACTTGACAAAATATGTAACAGGTTTAAGGCGAGATGTCAGCTGGTAAGGACGAAGCACATGTGTCAATATATGTACTCATTGTGATCAGGCTGACTTGGATATTTCATTCCACCTCGTGATATGTGGTCTATACACACACCCACCCGCATTATGGTCTCTCAATATATCTTCATTGTGAAATTATTTACTTCAATAAAAATTCATGCACTTTATGAGTAGATTAAATTATTATTTCAATCACACCAATTTAAAGTAACCAATGAATTTAATTGCTTCCACTTCAATTAACATGAAGTGAAACTAGTATTTGTGAACATTTACCTAATAATAGGTGCGTATTAATCAATCCAATTACCAAATTTAGATAATTTCAATTATATATATTTATACTGACTGCACTTTCTGTACAATGATGTACATAGACACGGGAAATTATGCTGATATCCATTAAATACTAGAATTGAATTTTGTACAAATAAATTGCCGAACGAAATTTAGCAATCTAATTAACAAATTTAGATAATTGCCAAGTATATATATATATATATATATATATATATATATATATATTTTATAATGCCATTGCCTTTGAATATTAAGAAGTATATTATTTAGGATAAGATAATACATTTAAAGAGAAACTGTATGTTTATCAAATTAATCATATCCACGATTGACAGACGTGGTTTTAGATTGGCCTTTTAACAGTGTAGAATGGCCTTTTACTCGCAAGAAATTATAATCTTTTACTGCAGCTAATTGTGTAAATAACAAACTTCTGAAAAGAATTAAACTTCTCAAATCTTGTTTACAATTAGGTATGATTCCAAAAAGTTCCTCAAACAATACAAAATGAAGAACCAGAAACCATCCAAATAAGTATAAGCCACCTATTTCTCAATGCCATCGAAGACAACTAATCGCAACTGTTTGACACAGAGAGAACTATTTAATCACACATTTCCCAGTTTGCAAGTTTGAGTTGGAGCGATCTCAATGCTTCTGCAACTAAGCTGCAAGCTTGGATGAGAATGACACCTGAAGAAGAAATAATAAAACTCACAATAAATCAAGAAAAACTTCCTAGTCAATCGAAAATTCCAATTATTCCTGACGCATTAAATGAAATATGTTGCGCGATAGGGAATATATTAACTACCTGGCCATTGCAGTGCCAAATAATCGCCAGGTAACTAATCTATTCCCCGCGTTTACGTACCAAATACGTTGTCGAGGCAGTATTGATAAATAATAGATATTAGGAAACAATTAGTAAGACAGTACAATTAAAAAAATCACTGATTGCACGAGTAGTGATAAAAATTATTTAAATCAAATTTGCGAGCTTGAAATAGGCACCAATCACATAAATCAACATAGCAAAACTACTGCTAGTCACACGCACTGACGCATTTCGACCTTCCGTGATAATCAACAGAGTATGACGGCAAACTGACTAAGGAGGATCAAACCGCAGTGCATATACATGGAAAGCAAAATTAGATATGCGGCTCTCACCTCAAGTAGTCTCGCGTACATTGTACCAGACCGGAAATATTGGCCACATAATTTCTACGCAGTCACAAACATTAACATTTTGAAGCTTTCGCCACATATGTAAAGGTAATACAATTAAAAAATCATTGATTGCACGGGTGTGATTTTTGTTTACTTTGAGCTCGCAAACTTGATTTAAATAATTAGTAAGGCACGCGGCAAATTGTCATTTTGTTAAAAATTGTTTAAAGAAGGGCATAGTTCCCAAAGGTTTTTAATTTAAACTGCCATTTCATTTAAATGCTTAAACATGAATTTACTTTAAACATAGTGAATATGTTGGTTCAAGATTCATAAAATCGTAAATTTTATCTGATGAGTAGAAAAACTAAAATAAGGTCTATGTTACATCCTTTTATGCACGCGAATAATTTTAAGTGTCTAGATGATTTTTCTCATTGTGCACGTAATGGAGAAATGATGTTAGGGAATGGACAGACCGCAGTTTAGACTAGTCCTGCTATAACCAATCGAGTAGTAAATCTTTCTAAAACACAATCAAATGCAAATCAGCTGGAAATGTTTAATCGTGGTTTAAATACAGCAATCTAGATTGAGAAATCATAAAAAAATGAGGCCGTTAAAACATCAAAATTCCTGTCAGGCAAAGATAAGATTAAGTTTGATTTATACGTAGCCCCAATTGCTTCAACGCACGAAAGGACAAATATTGACTAAATTATGTAGCCAAAAGTCTCCTTAAAGAATTCATAACAAATAATGTGATGTTTAATAGCAGACATAGGCGGAGCGATTGTTCTGACGAACTAATCTGATTATAGTGATACGATGTATGAACAACTACAAAACATAGAAGTATACGCTTAAGTATTTAAAAATCCTCAGTTAAGTTACAAGGAGAAGTTAAATTATTGATTAATGACAATTGCAAATGGTAAATTAGGTCAAGCTCATGGTAACACTCTCATACAAAGAGATGCGGCTGCGCCCAGAGTGTATGGTTTGTAAAGGTACATAATCCAGGTAATCCTTTGTGCATTATTGTTAATGTCCAACACTCCCCAACATATAAAATGTCTAAGTTTATGGGCCATAGAATAAGGAAATATTCGTGCTTCTTAGACCATGCTTTGAAGAATTCATACAATTTGGTTGCGATTGCCTATAAATGTGATCTAAATAAGAACGATAGATTGGCGAGTTCATATTTGATGCAAATGTACACCAATATACCAGTACCAAAAGCACTGAACTATTTTCAGCCTTTCCCGGTTGCTCACCGGGATGGAAGTAAAATGACGTTGAGGTATATTATGTGGATGATGAACACAATTATGTCTCCTATTTATTTAATATTTAGGAATGAATTTTATAAGTAAATTAGAGGTGTACCAATGGGAAAACCACTGCCAGCTCCAATAGCAAAAGCGAAACCAGTCGGTACAAGTTCCGTATGGCGGTACGGCAAACCAAAACTCATAAAACAGCGAGTCTCAGGAGCTCCATCAATGTGCTCTATTACTTCACTGATCAACGCACCGCAACGTAAATCAGCTGTTCCTCTGCAAACTACTTCAACCTCTACGACACGTCACAAACACAAGCACCATCGGGTGCACTAAAATGGAAAACCATCCAAGTAAAAATATTGGTGTCACTCAAATTTTGCCATTATTTACGACCATTCCACGAAAAAACAACTATCATGTATGATCTGACTATAAATGACTTTCAATAATTATATATATATATATATATATATCGTCTGAAAGCCCATATATCAGCATGTACTAAAACGTGTAATTTCCATTTGAAGTTAATTATTACCGGCCATTCAAAAATGTAGCCACGGGAAGTTGTATTTCACCTCCCTTAAAAGATGATTACTTGCACAATCTTGAGCTATTCAGCTTGAAAAAACGAATTGAAAATTGTATTATTTTAAAAAGTTATGCAGTTTGTCAATTATTATTCATTACAGAAACAGGATTCTCAGCCGAAACCATGAAACGCGATAAAGCCAATTCAGACATTGAATTCTATCTCAAGGAAAAGATGAGGACATTTCACTCTTTCGAGAAATACATTGTAATTTTACACTGGCAATAAATAGAAGATATACTTTCATTGAGTAAAAGATCCATTATAAAGGCACCGCCCTAAAATCTCGCAAAAGGAACCTACCTAATAACCTAACAAACCAAATTAAGAATATCTACTCTGAACACAAAATCAGGGAAAAGCTTGCCTACCTGGAGGGATTTATATATGCCAATATCAGATTACGTCCCATTCTTACTTCGCAGGAGATCAACTAAATCTTTTTCTTAAATGTACCATTCTGAGGCGGCCTTGCAGCCTTAGTAATAGCCCAATAATTAAATCAGGTCACTATGGAAAATTTTCTTAATGTTAAAGTTAGTATCGCCTTCTGCACACAAAACATCAGCAGTTTAGATGCCAAGCATTCATTGGAAATTCTTTCCAAATTTGCACTGACGTGCGTAAATGCAATTGATCAGCTGAATTCAACAACATTTACACCAGAAATTGATTTTAAAAAGTTTGTCAACGTCATGAAAATCAACTTGTTCCGAGGTATTATATTTGATACGGGGCACAATTTGTCACATATTTCGTTTCTACATAAAGCAAATTATAGAAAATTGTTATACATATAGGAAATCCTTTAAATAAAACGTAAAGCACTCTGCCTAAACATTTACAAGTTCTAAAAACATATTATTTCATTCGACTGTTCATGCATCACACAAAACAACAGCCAAATATCTAATTTTGCTTTCCATATATATGCATTGCGGTTTGGTCCTCAAAATTCAGTTTTCCGTCGTACTCTGATGATGATTATGGAAAGGTCGAAATGCGTCAGTACGCGTGATGGACGGTAGATTTGCTATGTTGTTGGACTGGTTGGCAACAGTTGGTTGGTGCTTATTTAAACCTCGCAAACTTGATTTAAAGAACAACAATTTTCTTTTTTTTAGGCGAATCCAACCAACACGAGCAAACATGATTGGACTGGAGACAAGCGGATGTACGACGATTTGCGCAACCTGCGTTATTATCATCATTAACAGTGACAGAAGTTGCACACCAAAATGAGCGATTAACAATGCAATCTGTACACCTCGCGCTGTTAACAAGACGTCAGAATGAAGCTGATGATTAAAGAGATTTGGAAGACAATATACTGGACATAACATTCGTACAAACAATAACCAACAAGGCTAAAGCATGGATGAATGCCTTTTCTACATTATACGATGCTTAGTTAATATGGACATATATATATATATATATATATATATATATATATATATATATATATATAATGTGATTGGTGTTTATATCAATTTCACAACCTTGATTTAAATAAAGCCAAAGATTACTATAATCAAGGTTTCGGTCTTGATATAAACACCTGACCCATTAATTACTTACATATGTCAGTATAAACAAGGAATTGTGAAGTGTAGAAAAGGCAACTCATCCAGGAGACCGGTTTCGTCCTTATTGGGAACTCATCAAGTACTGGCAAGAATTTGCCGCGAACAGGGCTCGAACCTGGACACGTCTGCTTTGGAAACTGGTGCTCTAACCAATGAGCCACCCTGCCGCACACTACACTACACACAATTTTCAGTTATTATAATCAAGGTTGCGGTCTTGATATAAACACCTGACCCATTAATTACTTACATATGTCAGTATAAACTAAGAATTGTATAGTGTAGAAAAGGCAACTCATCCAGTAGACCGGTTTCGTCCTTATTGGGAACTCATCATGTACTGGCCAGAATTTGCCGCGAACAGGACTCGAACCTGGACACGTCTGCTTTGGAAACTGGTGCACTAACCAATGAGCCACCCTCCCGCACACTACACTACACACAATTTTCAGTTATTATAATCAAGTATGCAGTCTTGATATAAACACCTGACCCATTAATTACTTACGTATGTCAGTATAAACAAAGAATTGTATAGTTTAGAAATGGCAATTAATGGGTCAGGTGTTTATATCAAGGCCGCAACCTTGATTATAATAATTTTTGTCATCGCCCGCGCAACCAATGTTCGTTTAATTATCTGTGGGTCTAAATGGATGCCATATGAGCTCCACCTAAAGGAAAAATAGACTAACCAAGTTACATTAGTTAGTATATAACTGAAAATTGTGTGTAGTGTAGTGTGCGGCAGGATGGCTCAGTGGTTAGAGCACCAGATTCCGAAGCAGACGTGCCCAGGTTCGTATCCTGTCCGCGGCAAATTCTGGCCAGTACACGATGAGTTCCAATAAGGACGAAACCGGTCTACTGGATGAATTGCCTTTTCTACACTATACAATTCTTGGTTTACACTGACTTATGTAAGTAATTAATTGGTCAGGTGTTTATATCAAGACGGCAACCTTGATTATAGTAATTGTTATCACCGCTCGCGCAACCAATGTTCGTTTAATTGTATAAAAGCCAAAGATTGTCCGAAATTCTATCCATCAATACAAGTATAACCAGATATCAAACATTAATTTGAAATATAATAAGAATGGCCCCTACACGAACAGAGACACATTTGCACACGCACTCACAAATCAAACGCCAAAAACTACCAACAAGAAATAGCAGATCAATTGAATATAAGGCTAGTTTAAATATGACCAGAAAGATAAACCAAAGTCAGCATGAACGAAAGGTAAAATCTAATATGAACATTCGTTTCGTGATTACTGGTGACTCATCTTAAGGAGTTGGAACTAATCCCTAGACTCACTGTATATTTGGTCAAGTAATGTGGGGAAATTGAACGGTACAATCTACTTTTCGAATGTGTATACAAGCAGTATTGGAGTTAACTTCAAATAAAGACTTTGACAATGCAACTTCAAAGAAAAATCACTATATGTTATATATTCAGATCCCGTAAAGTTTACTAACACTATGGGCGCCGAATACGTACACGGTACCACCATTAAGGTTACCGAGTCGGTACATGGTACCAACAAAATGGAATTCAAGATATGCTAAATTTAAATTCAGAATCGGCATCCATAGTAATAGAACCGTGTACCGGCTAGACAAATATACTGTTGGCACACGTTACAGGCTGTGTATATATTACATATAGTGAGTTGGCTTTGAACTCGCATTGTCGAAGACTTTATATAAAGTTAACCCCATTACTGCTTGAATACACATTCGTATAAGGGATTGTACAGTTCAAATATATTGTTCAAATATATAGTAGATATAGAGCGTAGTATCGGCTCTTACTGATGAGTCACCAATAAGTACAAAACGAATTTGCACATGCGATTATACCTTTTTTTCGTGCTGACTTTGATTTATCCTTCTGATCCTATTTGAACTAATTTTTCACTAGATGCGCAACATCTAATACACAATTGCATATATATTAGTTCCCTGAAACAAAATGTATATAATGATACTTGTTCTCATCTACTTAATCACATAAAAACCAAGAATGTATATAATTGAAAGATTGTAATTTGCAGTTGAATAATTTCGGAATAAAACGGCCATTATATATAATTAAAATACACTATGTTATTACATGTTGTCTCTTCCTAAAAATCTATTGTATAATGTTCAAAGACAAAGAGCTGAATAAAGATTATTAACGAGCTCGATCAGCCTTTTACACATAAGGAACTAAACACAAATATTGCAATTAATTTTGTGAGCGCCAAACTTCTGGAGAGAACGAAGTTCTTAAAATTGTGTTTCCTATCAGATATGTTGCTAAAAAAGTTTCCTATGCAATGCAGAAGAAATAAACCGGACATCATCTAAAGGAAGCATGCACTTTGTTATCAAATTTTTTCCTTTTCTTAAAAAAATATACTGCTTGATATACTTATATATAAATATAAATCTTTACATATTTATTCTACTGCTACAGTTGTTTTAATAAATCTATAATATCGGTATGATAAAGGATTAATTTTCGTATAGTTGGCATGTATAAATTTTACATTTTCGCAACAGAAATTGGCAGAAATAGTTTAAACGTAAAAAAATTCTAATAGAACTACAAATATTTAATTTTCTGTTTACTGCAATTTTTTAGTATATACGGCATGATGTGCCTATTAATAAGTTTATCTATATTTGAATAAGATTATATGCCTACGTCAGCGCGGTCAGGAAGAATAACGTAAAGGAGTCAAGCTTTATGCTATTTTTGAATGCCTATTAATAGTAATCGGCGATGCGCTCCTAAACCACCATTTTTTGGCGACTAATGTGAGACAGTTTGGCAGTTCAATCTCGTAAATGTATGCCTATTCCAACATAGTAGATTCACCTCCAAATTAAGTCATTCACAGTGAGGCACCAAAGCGAAAACCAATATGATATACGCACTGTCGTTGAAAATTGTACTACCAACATACTATTGAAGTAAGTCTAAATTGAATTTAATATTTTATTATCAAAGGCATTGAACACCCCTTAATTTAGCTATCAAGAAAAGTGATCCCATTTCAGTGGTAAGCATTACACCATTCATGAAAACATGTAGATTTTAAATACTTTTATCGTGCTAGAAACTAGCTTTTATCCACTGAAGTTTTATAACTGTAACTTGTAATTATACATGCATTAAATATATATATATATATATATATATATAGCATGATATGTATATATATATATATATATATATATATATATTAGAAGGTAATTACTGAACAAACCAGTGATAAAGTTGCTGATAGACAATCATCTCTTATACATCCATAACATGCATGACTGTAGCAAGAGACAATAGTATCTCAATGAAATAAACTAAGGCTTTTTGTCCACTTTGTTGTTAATGTTCTTTTCTTCCATAATTAACATAATGTGTAAATTAAAAAGGCATGGAAATTATAGGATTGATATATATATATATATATACATATATATATATATATATATATGTATATGTATATATGAGGTTAGCTATTCACAATCAAAAGTATGTTAGCTATTCACAATCAAAAGTATATTACAGTTATATTTTTAATTGAATGCTGTCAGGATAACCACAAAATATGCAAGATAACGTCAATCTAGTCCAGATTATGAGGCCTTAGCTGGAACGATGGAAATTCTGAATGGTTCTTATTCTTATTTTTGGTACAATTTAACCTGTTTCCATAATCATGGTATTCGTTTTCTTTAGAACGTCGATGCATATTATACGGAGTGATTATGCTTTCAGGTCACATTGTTCTGAGTTGACTGTATTATCTTTTTTATACGCTTATCTAAATGTCCCATATTACTTTGCCCAATGTATAGGGGGTTTACGCCGTAGTGGCAGCTCCTAACGGTTTTTAGCCGACAAAGGCGAAGGGCATTCACAAATGGAACTGCACTTCTTGATCGTGCTGCCTTTGGAAAATTCTCCTGGTATTATATGAATTAAATGATAATTACGTACATCATACCAATTAAATTAAAGCATATATATTAGTTTCCTTAAATGTCTAGCTATAATGAAATGCAAGACAGAAAATACTTACCGTCCTTTTCCTTCTTTTGAGAAGCCATCATACAAAAGTCGACGTACATCGATGGGTACAGGTTTTATATTAAATAAATTATGTGTATTCATATCTGCTTTCTCTTCTTGACTTGGTAACGGATTGTGCTCAGCTTCTTTGTCGCTGTTTTCCTTTTGTAAGTGTTTTTCATCGATTTTCGGTCTGTTTGGAATTGTTTTCAGTTTCTGTTTTTTCTTTTCAACTTCGTGCTTTGTCCCTATGGTATTCTCTTTCTTTTGCAATGAAGTCTTATACCAACTTAATTGTGCTAACATCTCTTTTTCGTAAACTTCTTCCAATGCACGTTGCATCCTCGTGTCAGCTGGATAATTCCGCGCCATTTTATCGATTTATTCCAATGCAAGTAATAAATGCTGCTGTTTACCACCTTGAAACTAGCAGATTATTTACGCAAATGTCACATTTAAAATAAGCAGTTCTTTTTACTTTCTTTTTTATTAGAAGTTTGGTTATGAATAATTTGCTTTAGTTGAGACTGTTATGTCATATGATGCATAATAAAAACAAACGAGTTGAATAAACACGCATTTATTAACATACATATTAAGAATCTCTCTCTCTCTCTCAATGACAAACATACTCCAATGACTATCTTTTAGAATACATAACTATATGGAAACAACAAGTCATCTCAAATTGTGCCTTCGAATCCGCTTCAGACGTTTAATGTCCACCGCGTGCATACACAAACGCAAAAAATGCATACACAAAGAAAAGTTCTATAATATGTTGAACATCATTTTGATGGCAAGCCTTGACTTTGGCTAAAAGCTTTGGTTGTCATGACGATAATAGACTTTTTGTATAAAATGACATTGTATTAATGTGCCCTTTATGTGAATAATTAAAGATATGTAACTATGCATTTAATTCGGCTAGGTGTGTTCATATCTCTGTGTACGTCTTAAGGTGATACAGCCGCAAAATCTGTGCATTAAATTATTAAATTATTTATAGATGCTAAAAATTCAGACAAAAGTTCACTTTATGATTTATCTTGCTAAAGGTCTAAATATTTATAACTACATTTGAAAAGTTCATTTCTCTAATCTACTAATTTATGATTCACTATCTTGAATATATAATGTGTTCGACCTATATTCTTGTTAAGCTTACAATATATGAGACTATCAAAAATGAGATTTAAGGTCCGTTTACTTTCGTACCTGAATAGAACCAATAAATCATAATAAGCGTTAGTATGTGGAATTAATGGTAGAGTTTCTGTTTTTTTAATCATTAAAAATAGAAATTTTTCGTGATTCATGTCCGCAAAATGCAATCCTATACTAAATGAGAGTTACAATGAAGCCCTAACATTTTCCGAACGAATAAATTCCTTAAAATCACAATAATCTCCGCTTTCTTTGGGATATGTTCTTGCCAGAATTGATTTTGGTTCTATAGCATTTTGAAATTCTTCAGGTTCCTATCTTTATCCGTATTATTTCGCCAGTCAAACTATAAGCAAAATTAATTTATTGTATGCAATGCAGCGAAAACAGTTTCTCATAAATTATTTGAACAAATGTTTGATTTTTTCAACTATTTTAATAGATATTAGTTATTTTTTAGAAATTGCTTCCCTGGTTGAAACCAGTCTATTCCGAGACAAATTCAAAGATTACGTACAAGTGATAATATCAACGTAAAATTCACAAGAGAGAATTACATATTGTGATCTTGAAATAAGCACCAAACCCATTATATGCATGCATTTGCCAATATAAACTAAGCACTGTATAAAGTAGTAAAGACAATTTAATCAATATACCGAGATCGCATTATTGGGTACTTTTCACTTACTGTCTGCAGTAAATTTATTTGACATACTTTTATTTGTAGTTGTGATCGTATATCAATATTTCTTGTTATTTATACTTACTTTTAAATGGGATCTGCAATGCTACGTATATATAGTGACTATGCGTTATCAGATATTGCTTTATGTGGACATAAGTTTGGATTGTTTTCAAAAAATCATCGAACACAATCCTCTGGTCAGACGTAATAGAATTTGTTTTGGTTTGAATTGCTGTTGTAACTTGATCAAAATATGGGAATTTAATGTGTCTACTTTTCAATTTAAGTAGCCTCGTTTAATTTTTATTTTACCGTTTTCAGTAATACTCGGAAATCTATCCATCGATTTTCCCATATTACATAAACTGTTCAGTTTCAACATTAATAATAGCTGGTAATTGCACTGATAATACTGCATGTATTGCTTATGCAGAAGAAATACTGTAACGACTGGAAAATATCTATGCTTCTATATGCAAATGATATATGCTTAACCACTGTAGAAAATTTACATCTGTTTTTGTGCTATTATGAAGACTAGTAATAAATAAATATTTAACTCTCAAAATTAAAAAAGTACCTTTTATATTGCTAAGTGATTTTTTCTGTTATTCAAGTTTTTCCACAAGAGTAAGGATTTTGGATCTTCATTGTGCTTTTCCCGAATATGTATTTCATACCTTTCACTGAAAATAAATGCATGCCTATTTATGGTTTAGTCAATCAGCGTGTAAGAGGATGTCAGACTTCGATGTATTCGATGTTCTGAGTATTATATTTGCTTCTAGATAAAATTACGGAAGGAGACCTAATAAGGTTTCCCATTTACGAAAATGTTTAATGAATAATGCTGACATTCTTACACTCCATTCTAAACTGGTACAGAAATGCAGCTATAAACGAATGCATTATTTGTTTGCAACTATTAATAAAATAAAATAAATAAAAGCAAAACGACTCTTGAACAATTAAATACGTAAAACCTATTCACAGTAAATTATGTTTACCTATACATCATAGTTTACATTTACTTAATTAATTTAATTATTATAACTAGAATTTTTTAACATAAAGTTTGAATTTTTGTTGTGGTATTCTTTTTTGCAATGCCTAAATAATGTATTAATGATGAAATTCAAACAGCAATGTGTTACAGCAAAAAGATTGAGAATTAATAATAGCCACAAAATACAAAAATATCTTATTTATTTTTTAATTACTAAAAATCAATCGCCAACAATCGATTGGTGTTTACTTCCAGCTCTGAAGCTTGATTCAAGGAATTGTTACCACCGCCCTAGCAAACGATTATTACGTAATTTTATTTCCATATATATATATATATATATATATATATATATATATATATATATATATATGTATGTGTGTGTGTGTGTGTGTGTGTGTGTTTGTGTGACAGAAAGCTACAAAAAGTTAATATTGGCGACTGCATAGAAAATGTGAAGCTGACATTTCCAATCACGTACAATGTATGCAAGGACTACTAGAGGTGAGAGCCGCATAACAAATTTTGCATTCCATATATATGCATTGCAGTTTGATCATCGATAGTCAGCTTGCCATCGTAATCTGATGGTGAACATAGAAGCTCGAAACGCGTCAGTGCGTCAGACTGGCGATAGTTTTGTTATGTTGTTCGACGACTGGTTAAATAAAATATGATTGGTGTTTACTTCAAGCTCGCAAACTTGATTTAAAGAATTGTTGTCACCACCCGCGCAATCAATTATTGCTTAATTGTATTCAGCCAAGTTGACAAATTTGTCAATTTTACATGAAGCGCAGCTGGCAAAAATATACAGAACAAAAAACACCGGCCTGTTTGCAGAAAAGTTTTACTAACGTGATATTGCATTCGATTAACAAATAATTACCAAATTCAGCAATGTTATACTCATTTATGGTTAAACATTACCATTAGGTAAACCAGCATCAGCCAAAATTCATTCGCACTGAAAGCAGATGTATAAACGATAACGTAACCATCATTAGTGAGACCGTAATTTACAGTATTGGAAAATGCAATTGATCAACTCGTCCACAATATTTCCATTTATATATATTATTTATATATATTCTCTCGTCCTCAATAGTTAATTCTTTTGTGACAGCCATATTTTAAACATCATATTCTTTTGCAACTTAATTTCTCAACCTATCACCATAATTTAATTTAAAATATGTGTAGTTCATCTGATTTACTAAAAACGACTGCTTTCCAATTTTCAATCAAGAAGTCAAGTCCAATTAATGATGGCTTTACAGTAATTTAAAGTGAACCACACCAAAATAGTGTAATTTGATTTCGACTAAAGCGTATATATTCATAGCAGGCAGGCAATGTTTTATAATTCAGGATTTCTATACTAATATTAGATCTTTAAATCGCTGTCTATCATATACATCATGCGTCTATAATTTAATTGAGCCTAATTTTAATTAATTATTTAATTATTTAATTAATAATTTTTTTTAAATATAACATATCTATTAGCAATATTGAAACATAACAGTCAGTGCAACATCCAACTACACTGCTAGAAATTTATTAGCTTCGAGTAGCATTATTAATTAATAAAAATAAAAATCGTATATTATAGCACTGCTTAAATAAGCAAATAAGTCCAGTCTAGCTGCACTACTTCACCTTTTCCTTCTTTGCAAGAAAATAATTTTCCACCTTAGAGTGCAACTAGCCAAGTACATGACTCATCTCTCCACTTAAAATAAATCAGTAGCCCGACGAGTTACCAGTTGTTATAAATGACCTACGCTAAGTGGAACAGGTTATAAGACTTCGCGTATTACATGATAATCGCAATGAAGAATGGACAGTTATTTTCCCTATTTTTGAAATGTGTTTTCGGAGTGCCAGCTTCATATTTTCCAATGCCGCGTTTTACGTACGCGGGTAGTAGCTTTGCACGGACAGTTACACAAAGATCCGATTGATCACAATTTCAAATTTTGTTTTGTCTTCGATCGGGCTGAGTTTTTATTCGTCCCAATGGAAATGCGGTTCTATCACATCTTTGTTTACTGGCGACGTTTCGGAAGGTGAATCCCCTTTCCATCTTCAGGCCAATTTGTGTACTTATATCCACAGCACAATACTCACAATAGCAGATTTAATCAAATGTGGTGTGGTGAAAAAAAGTTATTTTCCATGCATAACATAGAGACAGAGTAATCAGCCTCCCTGTCTTTAATTTAGCAACGACGTGTCTAAGCACAACAGCCTTCTGCAATTCAATTTGATCTAGATGATTTCTCAATTGAAGATTGCAGGACAACTGACAGCACCCGTAGGTCGGTAAAATCTTGATTCCTTTACATTTCCAGGTGCACGGCTTATTTTCTTCGTTGATTGGTGGATTCTCACTGGTCCCGTCACTCTAAAGCTTGTCTGAAAATGCTGTTTAAATTAGATTTTTCGATTCTTTCCCAATTTTAGGGACTACATTTCGAGTCCCATCTTCATGGTTGACTCCATACTACTAGTGAAAACAACTAGTGGCAAATATGATATCCTCATTCGAGAAAGGCCTATTTACTTTTATTTTTCTTCCTAAATTATTTTTGTCTGCCCCAATAAACCGGCCTTAATAACCATTCTCCTATTCTCACATGTATAAACTAAAATACCCACATCCACCCACACACACACGCACACAAAAACCTATACACACATAAGTGTGTTCTCTCATCTAAATTTACATTTATACAATAAATATAAGTATACCGTGTGAATTAACATACACGCCTATCCGTGATATCACAATTTTTAATTGAATTTCCAGACGCGTAGAAGTATCAACAAAATTTTCATTTCAATTATATTACAATAACCATCATTTCCCGGTTTACCTAATCTCATCCAGTATGCAATAGATT
Organism: Eudiplozoon nipponicum; assembly: GCA_029291075.1. Taxonomy (NCBI): domain Eukaryota; kingdom Metazoa; phylum Platyhelminthes; class Monogenea; order Mazocraeidea; family Diplozoidae; genus Eudiplozoon; species Eudiplozoon nipponicum. Next base: position 61,952 of record JAQBSW010003986.1, read on the forward strand.
ATAGAAATAATGAGGTTAATAAAACTGTTTGAAGAATATAGTATTGTTCTATCGTTTGGACAATAAAGAATGTTACATCAGCCAAATGCACATTTATTTATACTCATATTCTGTATTAATTTAATTTTCGATTCAAATATCTGTATACAAGCAATATATATATCTATGTATATATAAAAGAATTCATTTTACGAACAAAGTATGTTCATACGATTCGCCTTGAGTATATAATATACCAGAAATATATATATATCTATATATATATATATATATATATATATATATATATATATTTATCCCTACATCTTATATATAAATATCTTTTCATATACACGTCTACACACTATTTCTTATGCATATATAAATAATCATAATAGCAATCATGAGTACATAATATATTCGAGATATATATACCAACTTCTTATATATAAATAACCATTCATATACACGACTACACTGTTTCGCTTGCATATATAAATAATCATATAAGCAACTATGTGATTTTTTAATCAATCTTATGTAATTATTTAAATATACATCCATATATTTATTTGTACACATCCTATTTAATTTGCTTATCATCTTGTCCTTTCCCTAGAACTACAGATGTCAAACACAATCCTGTTTCCTTTCACTATGTAAGGGTCTATCATTTTTACCTTAACAGCACCAACCTCTGCTGTGTTGATTGCATTCTTTCCGGTACAATATTTACAAGCGGCATTATCTATTGTATCACTGGCCCGATCGACTTTGTTTTCTCAGTGTCATACCACCAGTGTTTTTTCCTAGTAGATTCATTATTACGTGTCTTCGTGAACTATCAATTTGTGCTCCTTCTTCCTTTAGCCAATTAGTCGCTATAGTCTTACATGCTAACTGGAGTTTAAGTTCTTGCAGGATTCTCTCCAGTTCTTCTACTTTTGACGCTTCCACTAACAAGAGACAAATTCAAATTTCGTAAGTTAGTAAAAATTTTTTTTCTGATTTAAAGTGAATAACAAGAAAACAGTAATTGTTTAAATAGACTATTTTCTTCAAATCATTTTTGATTTCCTACGAGTTGGCCTTTTTATTTTATGCGTGGAATCATAATAATAGCTCCTCATTTGAGACCACGAAGTTCAATTTCTTCTACTTTCTTAATAATTATTTTCTGTATATAATCGCAGAGCCTTCGGTGTTTATTTAGAACCTTATCAGACAAATTCACAGGAAGCCAATTTTCACTGGAAGGTAATGGTTATGCGTAATTCAGAGTTGGGAAGGAAAGTAAAAACGTTGGTTGCGAAATATAAGAGAAGAACCCTTCTAAAACGGACGTGTAAATTAGACTGCTTATTCCCTAAACACATTGAGTAGATCGCACTATTGGATACGTTTTGTGTTTATGAAATTCATTGTTTTGATTGTGATAAATAGTAGTAAAGACCCTGATGTTGATTAATTTATAATGGAAGAATACAAACTGCCTGTAAGCATGGTCACTTAACTAGATTAGATCTGGCTCGCCACTCAATAGAAACTGACCATAATCGAAACTTTGATGGATGTGAGCGAACAACACACTGCCAACATAAACGTCTAACAAGATAATATAGAGAGACGTTTGAAATAAAATCTAGCGGAAATTTAATGAATGCTACATCAAAAGAATAATCATTAGACCAAACAATTGATACAGTGGTAACAAAGTGGAGGAAACGCTGTTCGGAATTGTTTATTGAATGAACGATGAACAAATATTCCCAAATATAATTAACAATATGATCTTACATGAAAATTTCAATTATGTTAATTCGAAAGTATTACTCTTTAAAATCATTCAATGCTCTGTTACTTAAAGCTCTTAAGTTCTACTGTTCGCAATAGGAAATTTTTTTAATTTCTCGACTTACAACCTTTATTGTCTTCGAATTCTTTCTTATTCTCATTTCTCTTTAATTTTCTTTACTATGCCCTATTCTTCTAATGTTTTCTAATTTTAACACTTTTCTTATTTATTGAACTTTCATTTTTTATAGAATCCAAGATTTTGTTTGTTTTTGTAATTTAGTCTTATACTATAGAGGTAATTGTATCGTTAGCTCTGTCAAAAAATTGATAAATTAGCATCTTGTACTAAGTGTGGTCTTCCAGTGTGTGAGTTAATCTATCTTCTTTGATTGTATCTCAAACTTCAAGTTTATGTTGAGGATTCATACTCTCATCAACGGCTAAAGTAATACGCAGCTAAATATGGCATATCTATCATTTAAGCGATGCAGAATCTTATGTTTACCATGTATGTGTAGAAGCTATTTTAAGTTTGGCGTGTATGCATAGTATTTTGTTAAGAATTTACGATAAAAGCGAACAATAGAGCAATCATGTTTTAAATTGATGGGCATGAATTTAGAGGCAAATAGTTTATAAACGCAATCTCATTTAGGCACGTGTTGATTGGTAGTGCAGAACTTGGCATGCTGTTGAAATAAAGAACACGGATTTTGAAATAAGAAGACCATCGTATTGATTGAAATCTCAGGATAAATTTTGGATAAGTGTATGATATCTTTTCGTTTAATTTAAATGACTGTTATCAAAGGAACAAATCCACCTTATGAAAATATCTTTAAAAGCAATATAAGTTTATGTAGACCAGAAACGTGATATTTCACAGCCGGTACCGATATTAGAACTTTTAAAAGACGAACTGCTACTGACTATTTAAATGGCTCTATATTATGCACTTCGCGCTTATATCATTAAATTACGCACACAAATTAATTAGTTAATTAACTAATAAAATATTACAAATCAATCTTTCAGTAGTAGTTAAGCACGACAGTCAACTAAAATAACTAATTAGTTCAGTTGTGACCAGAAGGATAAGCCAAAGGCAGCATGAACGGAAAGTATAATCTCATGCACATTCGTTTCGTGAATACTGGCGACTCATCAGTAGGAGCCGGTATTACGCCCTTTAACCACTATTTATTTGGTCGAAGAATGTAGAATAATAGGACGGTACAATCTCCTAGTCGCCAGTAAGCACGAAACGAATGTGCATGAGATTACACTTTCCGTTCATGCTGCCTTTGGTTTATCCTTCTGATCACAACTGAACTAATTTTTTTACTAGGTTCGCAACACCTAATACATACCTGCATATATATTAGTTCTCCGCAACAAGAAGTATTTAACTGTAATATATTGAATTGAATGATGTCATGCTTACCGCGAAATTTGATAACTGATATCGATGAAGGCCAGAGTGTTTGGTTGAACTGGAGTAACAGGTGTTCGGAAATTGTTGTAATTCTCAATTTGGGTGAACTTTAGCATAAATTTATATCCATCAGGTTAGTATCATGTACAGACTCGGAAACCATAGTGTTAGTATCCGGTACTCATCGATTTCAAAAAAGGTATCAGTTACTAGCACAATAGCCATAATGTAAGTATCCTTTACAGGCTCGGTATATATATTATATAGTGTCAGTTAGCATTGAAGTCGTATTGTCGTTGACTTTAGATTATGTTAGCTTCACTATTACAGGTTTACACATTCGTCCAGGAGATTGTACCGTCCTATTATTCCACATTCTTCTACCGAATATATAGTGGTTAAAGGGCGTAATACCGGCTCCTACTGGTGAGTCGCCAGTAAGCACGAAACGAATGTATATGAGATTATACTTTCCGTTCATGCTGCGTTTGTTTTATCCTTCTGGTCACAACTGAACTAATTTGTTACTAGGTTCGCAACACCTAATACATACTTGCAAATATATTTGTTCTTCGCAACAAACAGTATTTAACTAAAATAACTTCTAGTAATTTAATGGATATGTAAATTATCAGCAGTCTCCTGCAACACTGCTTTATTACACAAATAAACGCTGTCTATTTGAACAACTACACTTCACCCATCCTTGGCAGAGAACGGTTATCAATGATAGAGTTCCGCCAATTTAGTCCATTGCTTATGTTTTCGCTTGAAACTCATCAGTGGCTAGACAAGTTTACAGTTTTTGTTATTTATGTCTTAATTTAACGATAAAGTTATCTGTGCTGATGACAATTTAAAAATGTCTGGTGTCCTCATTGAATGACTTCTTGCCGTGCAGGTTATAAGCTTTCCCGACAAGCACACGAAATACAAAGCGTCTTGAATGTGTTTTTTGTTTGTTTTAATAAAACTTGCAATGTATAACGCAAATTAGAATTGGTTATAGCTTATCCGTTTTTCCAGAGAATTCGAGATGAAGGCTGAGTAATTAACTTCTCAGCACAGAGTGAAGATTGCAACTAAGCCAGATCAATTGCCTTCTCAGACTTCAATTTGGTAGGGACGTATATACACGACCAAAATATGCAATTATGTCTCCAAGGTTCGGGCATATACCCGGGGTTCATCTACTGTCTTTTAGAGATCCACAAATGTCATGACCCTCCTGGTTATCTTCAATTTATAATGGTTTATATTTATTTGGTGCTTGTTGAGGATTAACCGCTGTCCCATCCATTGCATTCTTCCTAGTACAAATCCTTTATTACCATGTACATAATTCTTTCATTCTTTAGTTACCCTAATATTTTATTTATTGAAAATGAATATATATATATATATATATATAATTATTTTTTGAAAGGAAGAACAAATATTTTTGATATAAACGCCAGTCCCTTTATATGCATACGTTTGTCTGTATAAAGTACACATTGTAGAATGAAGAAAAGACGATAATCCGTTTGACTGGTTTCGTCTTTATTGGGAACTCTGCACGTACTGTTCAATTCAATACCACTTCTATATGTGGCATGGTGTCTGTTCTATAATGACAGATTTGGAGTTGTTAGTTGGAACTTTAGGTCTAACGAGATGCCATACAGACTCCGCATAGAGGAAAGGCTAACTAATAAACATTATTATTTATATAACTGAAAATTTTGTGTAGCGTAGCAGGATGGCTCAGAGGTTAGAGTAAGAGATTCCGAAGCAGACGTGTCCAGCTTCGATCCCTGTCGGCGTCAAATTCTGGACAATATGTGATGAGTTTCCAACATAATACAACGCTTAGTTTAAACAGACAAATACATGCATATAATGAGACGAATTTTACATCTACATTGCTACCTTGATACGAATAATTGTCCAATTATTTTTTTCGTCACGTAATCTAGCAAAAAATCACGCATTGAAATGATAGGACGCTGCCCTATTACACACTCTCGCTCCGTTCAATTTATTGCTCATTTTATCATTAGTTAATTGTTCAATTAATAAATAAAATATAAATCATGTCTACCTTTCCGCACCAATCAACCATGACTTTCAGTAATGTATATGAATTTAAACTATAAGGAGCCCATATTGCAGCTCTGATAAAACTATTAGAAGCCGGGTCTACTGTGGGCTGAAATGAACTTGAAAACATTTATTTTAGAGTCAAGCGACTCTTTTATAATTCTACCAAATTTCAACTTCGTTTGCAATTTGTGTGTGTATGTAATTACATCATTGAATAAGTACTTTGGATTCGCGGGGAAGTGTAAAATTTGGTAATTACCGCGATATTTTATAACGTACGTTTGCAAAAATATCACTTTGACAGCCGTTATTTTGTTTCCATGATATACTCATTATAAATTTACTGAAGTATTTCTGTTTAAGTAACAATCTGCATTCAAGTATGTATTAGGTTTTGCGAACCTAGTAACAAATTAGTTCAGTTGTGACCAGAAGGATAAACCAAAGGCAGCATGAACGGAAAGTATAATCTCATACACATTCGTTTCGTGCTTACTGGCGACTCATCAGTAGGAGCCGGTATTACGCCCTTTAACCACTATATATTTTGGTCAAGAATGTGGGATAACAGGACGGTACAATCTCCTATACGAATGTATAAACCTGCAATAGTGAAGTTAACATCATATAGTCTACGACAATGCGACTTCAACGCTAACTCACACTATATAATATATATACCGAGTCTGTAAAGGATACTAACACTATGGCTATTGCGTTAGTAACCGATACCAACATTATTGTACCGAAAAGGTACATGGTACTAACACTATGGTTACCGAGTCGGTACATGATACCAACCTGATGAATATCAATTTATGCTATAGTTCACCGAAATTGAGAATTACAACAATTTCTGAACACCTGTTACTCCAGTAAATCCATAAACTCTGGCCTTGATCCATATCAGCTCAACTCTGACCGCAGTAAGCCGCTGACACATCATTATTCAGTATATAACAGTTAAATGCTGTTATTACGGAGACCTATCTTATAATACGAAACGCTCATTAGTTGTTACAAACCTAGTAACAAAGTGGATCAGTTGTGACCAGAGGATTAACCAAAGACGGGTTACACATATGATGGAGTCACCAGTAAGCACGAAACAGATATTGCATGAAAGTTATACTTTCCGTTCATGTTGCCTTTGGTTTATCCTTCTGGTCACAACGAGCTAATTTGTTCGTTCCTATAGCACATACTTGCATATATATTAGTTCTCCCACATTCTTCTACCAAATATATAGTGGTTAAAGGGCTAATACCGGCTCCTACTGATGAGTCGCCAGTAAGCACGAAACGAATGTGCATGAGATTAAACTTTGTTACTAATTTGTTACTAGGGTTGCAACACCTAATACATACTTGCATATATATTAGTTCTCCGCAATAAACAATATTTACCTGTTATAAGATTAATTGCTGTTTTTTGACTAGATAATACATTCAAAAATATTGATTATGAAAGATCAACCATCAGATAAATTAATACGCATATAAATAGAGTATTTGGTGCAGACGTCCATGACAGTAAAAACTAAATTGTTATCAACTTTGAAATTGTGTTGACCACAGCTATCGTCAAATTTAGACTCCACGTTTCAAAAATTTGGGCAAAATTTTTTCAATCGCAATACCGATGTACTTTGAACCATTCAAATTTTTATGGGCAAAACCTGCAAGTCTTCTTCATGGATGGGTTCTAACTGATATTGTCTCTCTGAAGGCATCAATGCGAGATCCATTATCTATTGAAACTGTTGGAGTTTCAGGCGGCATCAATTGAAATGCCACGTTTTCAGTGGATAGTGCACGTCGTGTTAAGCACTTTAGAGTGATAGAACCAGTTTTAACTCATCCACGAAAAAGACACACACGCCGGGAATATATAAATAAGGAAATATCAATGCATTGCAAAATTAACATTCCATATCTATTGCCCACGTCTTTCAAACATGGAAGCTTTTTACATTCATACGAAATTCGGTATTATAAATTATATTATCGAACAAGAAAGGTTTGGCTATTAGATACAAACGAGTCTTTGCAGAAGTACATCCATTACAATCTTCTTTTAGAAAAATCTAATTATGCTATTTGACCAATAGAATGACAAATATTTGTAGATGGACTTTTTTTCACACCGACATTCTTTTTGGTAGAAATTCAATAATTGACAAATTTTATTTTTCGGTTTGCTTGGTCAGCCAATTATCATGCGTTTAAAATTTACACAGCACATTACTTTTATTTGATCACAATATATTGTAGCACACTGTAAAAATTAGAATAGTTTAAAATCAATATTTGAAGGCCCTGAAAAATCATGTGATTGGCAATGCATTCATACATTATTCGTTGCTATTTTCACATGTGTTCTGGCTTTAACAATTTTTTTGACAAAATCTAATGAAGTTTACTTTGTTATACTGTTAATTCACTAAGTGGAATTTCGACAACGAGTAAACTGGTGTCAGAAAATGGTTATAAATGCCGCCACTTGTGTACTTCTGGTTAACTGTTTCGAAATTATATTCACTGCGCTTAAAGACAGAAAAATATCATTTTTCGTTAATTTGTGCATGAATAGACATTTACCTTTAAAGGAAGTAGAATGTCTGCGGTTCAGTATAATTATTGTGAATCGTGTAGACTTTGGTTAGAAGACCAATTTTTCTCTTCTAGAACTACGCGTGTTGAGCGTTGTTAGAACCAGAAAACGTCCAAGGCAGCGGAGTATATAACCTGCTCAACAAACATATTGTGGAGGAAGTTAAATCCTCCGGCTTATGTAAAATAATATTGACTGATAAATTGAAACCACCATGGCTGATTGTAACGAATTTTAATTAAAAATATTTTTTTCTTTTATTTTCCAGAGCATTCTTTGTTTAAATACTTGATTTTGAATTGTGCGCCATTTTCAGTTTTCGAGTATATCGCTCTTGATATTCGTAATTTTGGTCTGCTGCATTTTAACATTTTTCTCTAGTAAACGAATACTTCATCATCAAATATATTACTCCATCAATTGCCTTGTTCTAATACAAGAGTGAAGGAGACGCCTTGGAACAGGTATATTTGATTTCTTCTGTTGTTCACGTATATCTCTTTCCAGATTATTTATTCAGGAGTAATACGGTACAACTTTCGAAATCAAATATACCTGTTCCAAGGCGTCTCCTTCACTCCTGTATTAGAACAAGGCAATTGATGGGGTAATATATTTGACGATGAAGTATTCGTTTACTAGAGAGAAATGTTAAAATGCAGCAGACCAAAATTACAAGACCAGTCAAGGGGCGAGATGCTCGAAAAACTGAAAATGGCGCACAATTCAAAATCAAGTATTTAAACAGAGAATATTCTGGAAAATAAAAATAAAAAATTCTTTTTAAATAAAATTCGTTACAATCAGCCACGGTGGTTTAAATTTATCAGTCAATGTTATTTTACATAAGGCGGAGGATTTAACTTCCTCCACAATATGATTAAAACGTCAACAAACTCAGACCCTCTTCAATCTAAAATATATCAATTGATGAATGAAGTAATATAAAGCGAACTAAATGAAGCATAATGTTGGGCATAAATAAAAATAAGTTGTGTCGTCGACATCCTAAAACTATGCTGGTCATGCGATATCTAGAGTAAGAGCCGCAACTCAGCTTTAAAACATTTTTTTAGTATTCGTTTGTGTTTCCTCTTTAACATTTCGACATACCTTTGCTCTATAGGAAGCCTAATCCTGCCAGTAAATATTACTGCAATGATGTTTTATCAAACATTAGCAACTTTATATACCATATATATATATATATATATATATTCATTATCTCTTAAGATCTGAAGGTTTATATATCCAACCTCAATTTCACACTGTAGAAAATATGCGATGTCACCTGAGAAAATGTGTTGGATTGAAATTGTATGGCAAGATTTTTACTGCAAATTTGTTGTCAGCATAGAGTAAACAATATACAAGGTAGAACATTGATGTATCAAGGAGACCAGTTTCATTCGTATTTGGAACTCTTACAGTGTTTACATAAATTTTTCGAGAGAAGGACTCGAACCAGATTACGTTTGCTTTTGTGTCATGCTTTCATTCTGGAAAGTACTTTATGAGTTCCTAATATAGACCGAACCGATCTACTTGATGAATACCGTTGTTCCTTCGTTCAAATTTTACTTAATACTGACAACATAAACACAATCAAAATTCTACTGGTAAAGTTAAATTATATATATATATATATATATATATATATATATATATATATTATATTGCATGTTGGTAAAACGTTATTGTAGGCCTTATATTTGTTTTAACTAAACCTTTGGGGGTTAGCGTTTCTACCTTAACGTTAAAAGGTATAACAGGAATATATAGTTCATATAAATACATGTTTTCGCAGTGGAGAATGAAATAATTATCTGATTCTTGCTTACGAAACAAGGTTCATTTACACTGTCCCCGTTTTTTACGGCATATGTTGGGGAAGTATTCTGAATCCTATTATGCACGATAAGCTGATCACGCCAATAATTGTCAAATTTATTTGAGCGATGAACGTACCGTTGACAAAGAAGCTCAGAAGACAACTTCGAAATAGGTTTTGTTAAAATGTGTACATTGGACAATTAACATTGTTTCGCAAAAAGTTATAAGTACCAAAATGCTTTTTTCTTGTTGAAATTGTACTTTGAGCTATCGTGAATCTGGCAATAGTCCTAGGATAGGAGGATCGATACTTACCCAAGTCTATAATACTGTGTGTACCTCAAAAACAAATGGACAGAATACATCGAGCTCCAAGAGGAGATAGGTACTCGGTGGTTTGCAGACCATGTGCGAAAAAGTTACCCATGGTAGAAATCTATGGTTAGTCATACTGGCGGTAGTTTTGATATGTTGTTCGACGACTAGTCAAATACAATGTGATTAGTGTTTACTTCAAGCTCGCAAACTTGGTATAAATAATCACTTTTTACAGTCAAAAACATCACATTTTGCACATTCTACTACACATATATAACTTATACAATAAACCAATCAGAGATTGCGCATATTATTGAAATGCTTTGTTTTATAACTTACATATGCGTGGCGAAAACGGAAAAACTATGATGTACAAGACCATAAAAATATAGACGCCCCTCTTTTCCAGTCCATTAAAAAAGAAACATTGTTCAATTCATTGTTTATTTTGACACGTTCTGCTTATAATAGAACAAAAGTCCTTTCTTATTAGCAAAGCATTTAAGAACGCCATTTAATCTTTAATTTCAAATTGTACCATAACATTTATATAAAAATACACCTTATTAAGCCTATCAGCCAACTGAATTTTGTTTCCCCGAAATTATAATTGTATCAATAACATGCTTTATATAGAATCTGAACCCATAGGAAAATGATTTAATAGTTTGTTTAGACTAGTTATGAAAAAAAAACAATAAATAGGTGGGCTATTAGGGAACCCATAGCTAAACCATCAATGTACCTTTAATGTTAGCAGTTCAAGGTAAACTGCAAATTAGAACAGCGCAGATATATTGGTCTTTAAGGCCAGTCGAATTTAACATGATATAATAATTGTTATTACCATACTTATAAACATATTCAAATGACCTTAAAATATTATTATATCAGTATTTTTAAATACATAGCTTTCATTTTACGGTCAACTTTACGAAAAGATTGATGGTTAAGGCATGAGGTTTGCATTTACCATATTATTGGATTTTTTCATGTGTATTTAAGAGCAAAACATATCTGGCGTAGATAAAGATGATGTATAGAATATTTACATTAAAAAACATTAATTCTTCAATGTTAAAATCCAGTTGCTGATTTACTGAATAAGTGTGAACATTTGCATCATTATGCATAATTTATGGATAGGTAAGAGGCTAGAAGGTAAATTTATTTCGTAAATTTGTTGCTAATATCGAGGGCAGTAGGTCTCCTGAAAGACCAGCATATAGTAGAAAAATGTAATGCAGAAACCACTACAGATTTAGCAGCTTTTAGCCGAAAACTCATACAAGTGGTTTAGTTAAAACCTCGTTAATAAAATGTTTTAAATAAGTACATCCGAATTGAATGATTTAGATGTATATATAATATATATATAATATATATATATATATATATATATATATATATATATATATATATTATTCTTATAATTAGAAAACAACGCATAAATAACAAAGTGGATATCGGCCATTTATTTATGAATACTATCATCTTTCTTATATAATCATACATATTTATACATTTTGGATTTTCAATTGATTATGCTATTGGTAACAAATCTAACGAGTCAGATTTGTTACCAATAGCATAATCAATTGAAAACCCAAAATGTATAAATATGTATGATTGTATAAGAGATGATTAGTATTCACGAAATAAATGGCCTTTATCCACTTTGTTATTTATGTGTTGTTTCCCTAATTATAAGGATACTGTTTAATTAAAACGGCATGGATATCATAAATGTATATATATATATATATATATATATATATATATATATATATATATATATATATATATATATCATATATATATATAATAAAATGTTCATTTCTGTCATTTCTTGCGTTTTAAATCTAGAGTATTTATTTAAGCAAACTAATTTTTAAATATATATTACATTCCATAGACAGTAACAAATCTTGGTGTAATCCCTTCTAGACGAGTCAAAATTTACTGACATATATACATACATATATACAGTCATATATATATATATATATATATATATATATATATATATATAATTTTGCGGACTTTGCTTTGTATTAGAATTGAAATAAAATTTCCATTATCCAATTAGTTATTAGATGTTTCTCGTCACAATAAAAAATATACTGTTTAATATTCGAAGGCAATGGACGTTATAAAGTTTATTAATCAGCGAGGTCAGCCATTTACTCGAAGGAACTAAACACTTATATAGCAGCCAATAGTTTAAGTGCAAAACGTCTGGAAAGAATTAAGTTCTTCAATAAGATGTTGTGCAAAACTATTCCTCGAGCAGTGCAGAAATAATAACCAAAAACTGACGAATAAACAGCTTATTGCTAGATGCTATCGAGGTCAACTAATCGAAACTGCAAGCTGCTGAAAAAACTATTCAATCACTAATTCAACAACTTGCAATTTTAAACAAGAGTGAATTCAATGCTATTAGAACGACGATAGAATAGCAGTTGACAAAGAAATTAATGACCTCAAAAGGTATTTGGACAAATTCCCTGCACAATAGAAATTCCCTACAAATCCTGATGCATCTATTCACAATTATTCAAAAGCGATTTTGTTTAAACTTTAGAAAGAATTGCTTTACTTATTAGCCAAATTCTGCATCATTAAGAGAAATATAAGCGAACGCGACATTATTGACATCCAGTCCGAAACTAAAAATTTCTATTACGACTTAACAAATGGTATCGCACCACAGGCATTCAGTGGATGAGGATTGAAAATTGAGATAGTTGTTCACTAGACCAATAAAGAGCCAATTTTAAATTCAGTCATTTCATCACAAGGAAACATGAATGGACTATTCGACTTGCCATACCCGACAAAGGATCAGAAGTTGCTATACTTGAAGCCGATGCTTATAGAGGGTCTATAAACGAGATCATGAATAATCAATCGAATTACAAAACAGACGTCAAACAGAAAATTGATTCACCAAATATTAATCAGCAATACGTA
>JAQBSW010003987.1:0-74961 GCA_029291075.1 Eudiplozoon nipponicum
TGTAACGACACAAATCAATCGGTGACATATTGCGTAAATAAAATTCAAATCTATTTACGTTGCACCAATGAGAAAAAAGCAAATTGCCGTTTAACCACGTTAAACGACGTTTAACCAATAGTATGCAAGCACACATTGCATGCTATTTAAGCACGGTAATTTACCATGCAAGTCAGTTGTGGCATTTGCATTCTACCTGCTTCGCGTATTTGCTCGATCGGCTGTCAGCGCATATTGCACTTTACCGGTTGTCAATCCCTACTCGTCTTGATGCGAGATACCAGAGAGACGAGCCAATTGAGTGCAGGACCTGCATGACACCATACACAACGCGATCACAGCTCAACCACGGGAGCCAACACTCAACCAGAGTCCACCCAAGGCTCTAGGACATCTTCACTTCGGAAGACTTCAAGCGAACGTATTACCTGGCCCTCTTAAGGGCCCCCATATCAGCAACTAATCTCTATTCAGAGCACCTTAACCGAGTTTGTAACGTCGTACGGCATTTACTTGAAGCCGGGGCGTTTACAAAATTGGCGACCGCGCCAGGATAGTGATTATTGTTCTGATTTTTTTTGGTATAAATAAAATTGACTTCCTTTTTCATTTATTTGGGATAAATCGTGGTCATCTGTTGAATTTTTTGGGTATATATATATATATATATTCGTGGTGTGTATTGGAGGATATAATAATAGATTGACATTTGTGTTTTCTTTACTGTGATTGTGCAAATCTATTTGGGATAAATCGACTAACATTCGCGTTTTCTTTACACCCTGATCCTGGCTTTTCTAAAATTTTGTTGGGTATATATTCGTGAATTTGTGGTGTGAGCATTCAAAGGCTAACGAGGCCTCTGTTCGTCTTCCCTAAAGGAAAATTTCAAATTTTGGAAGCAGTGTGTTATTCTTGCTGTTGAAAATAATAATTCATTGGCACTAAAGGCCAACAGGGCCTCTGTTCGTCATCCCTACAGGACAATTTCAATTTTTTGGAAGGAGTGACGCTGTTCTGTGTTGAAATAATAATACATTGTTATCAAAGGCCAACGGGGCCTCTGTTCGTTTTTTTTGTACTGGACAATATCAAGCAACAGTGGAAGCTGTTTGTGGGTAAGCGTTTTCGTTAAAATATATTTATATATTTTCATATTGCTTGTAATTTATGCTTTTAAGATCCCGTAAGATTGTTAAAATGTCAGGTCCAATTTTAGATATTGATGTTCCTGTTTGGGATGGAGATAGTGAGTTATTTTTTATGCGCGTAGACTCCGCTTTCTCCCCGTTTCCTGATTATGACAGTCATCAAAAACTGTCAAAGGTTTTTGCTAAACTACCTTCTGAATTGCAGCGACGGATTTATCCTAAGCTTGAGGCCATTAGGAAGCTACCTAATCCCATTTTTGGCCTACAAACGAGGTAGAATCCTTGCTTGGACCCACTGAAACTGAGCAGATAATAAACAAATATGCGCAGTTAGATATGCCAAATCTTGGCCCTATAGAAATACTGAGGGAATTACGGAAACGTTGGTATAAAACCAACATTTCTGACCATGAGGCTAAGGTTGTTTTATTAACAATCTTCCCCAAACATTAAAACTCTTTGCCAGACAGCTCCCCAACACTCTCTCTATAGATGACTTATCTGAGAGATGAGTTAGAATATAGGGTTTTGGAACCCAAAGTGAATCCATCATCCTTTTCTTCACCTCCGCAAGATGATAGAATCTCCTCCTTAGAGAGAACAGTGGCGAACATGGCCAAACTTCTAGAAGGACTGGCCATTACCAAATCGGAGATAAATCATGTGAATGCTCGACCAAAATTCGTTTCAAGTCAAATTGATAATGGTAGGCGGCGATCGAGATCTCCGCAATCTTTAATAAATGTCACAGAACTGCGCTGTCTAACCACCGAAGTTTTTTGTATGCTGCACAAGCTTGTCTTTGTCGTTCCGAAGAATTTCCGAATGAGAGCCACCTTCCCAGCTGACGGAAGGACACAGACCGCAGGTACAAGGTGCATCAGCATCGGCAACGTCTGGCGCGGAAGTAGAAGACCGTACTTTCTGCACATCAACAGCATCAACGGCGCGACAGGGAAGAAGCCAACTACAATCCGACATCCCTGTCGACTCTTTTCGTCCACGACGAATTTTTCACATAGAGAACCGAACAGACAATGCCGGTTGCAATCACCAGCCTACTTGTTTGCATGACCCGGCCAAACAGCCAAACGAACTTCTGCACCTTCTTGATTTCAAAACTGGCGAAGAGTACATCGTAGACACAGGTGCGGCAGTCTCAGTTCTCAAAGGTGATTCAATGGCCGAGATGTCGCTAGGCGTTCTTCTCGCAACAGCTACAGGCGAGCCCATACCAACTTATGGCTGCCAATACCGCACACTCAACATAGGTCTACGACGTGAATTTTCCCACAACTTCATCATTGCTAAGGTCTCACATAATATAATAGGCCTTGATTTCCTTCTAAAATTTCGGCTCATTGTTGATCTCGCCAATCAAAAGATCATCGACCCCTCCACCGGACTTGAACAAAGCTTTTGGACACTTGCCTCCGAGCGTTTGGAGTTACAGGTCATTCAACAAACCCCAGTGCATCATTCAGCAGAGATATCAGCAGCTCTTCGAAAATACAAATCGCTTTTTGATCTTAACAAATCCGATCTGCGAGTCTCCAACACGATGCATCATATCGTCACAGAAGGACAACCTATTGCACTCAAGAAGCGACCACTGGCTACTGCTAAGCTGAAAGCTGCCCAAGAAGAATTCTCAAGGCTTTTGGAAGAGGGAATCATCAGACCATCGAAAAGTTCATGGGCGTCACCACTGCACTTAGTCTCAAAATCAAACGGATCGTACAGAGCCTGTGGAGACTAACGTAAGCTAAATTCAGTGACAAAATCTGATGCATATCCTATTCCAAATATCAACACTTTACTTGAAAAACTCAACGGCAGCAATTTCTTCTCAGTGATTGACCTTAGACAAGCGTACCATCACATACCGGTAGCACCAGAGGATATCGAGAAAACTGCAGTCATCACTCCATTTGGCCTTTTTGAATATCTTTACATGCCTTTTGGACTTAAGTGTGCTACTCAGACATTTCAAAGATTCATAGACAACATACTTCGCGACGACTCTGCTTATTGTATGTCATATCTCGATGACATTATGGTATTCAGTCCAGATCTAGAATCACATGCGAAACATCTACGAAATGTCCTCTCACGCTTATCCAACCACGGACTCAAGATCAACTGTGACAAGACGCAGATTGCAACTTCATCCGTCGACTTCTTAGGGCATCGTATCACGGCCCAAGGTATTCAACCGTTGCCGTCAAAGACGAATTCAATCAAGAATATCAAGTCACCAAGGACTGTGAGCGATTTGCAGAAAATCCTGGGAGTACTAAACTATTATCGCAAGTTCCTTCCGGGCCTTTCAAAACAACTTTATCCTTTGTGCAGGCACCTGCGGAACCGAAAAGGACTTAGCAAGAATTCCATCATTGCTTGGTCATCCGAAGACGAGGAATTACTTCGACTTGCCATCAACTCGTTAGTAAATGCCACAATGCTAACGCATCCAGATTTTGAAAAGCCATTTCTACTCACGACAGATGCTTCTGAATTCGCTATTGGAGCCACTTTGGAACAAGAGATCGACGGAGTTCGGAAGCCTATCAGTTTCTACTCGCGTACTCTCCAACCAGTAGAAACGAGGTACGACACTTTCGGCCGAGAACTTCTCGCCATCCACGACGCAGTGCGCCATTTTATCAGCATCATTGGCAGTAGCAGATTTGTTGTTTTCACAGATCATGCACCACTAGTTAGCGCACTTCGAAACGCAACTTCATCCATCGCCAAGTACCCTGCCAGAGTGGAAAGACAGCTTTCTCGTCTAAGCGAATGGCAATTTGACGTCTTTCACGTCAAGGGCAAACAGAACTTCATTGCAGATGCCCTGTCTAGGCCAGACGTCTCTCTACAACCACCTTCGCCGTCACCATTCACTGTCAACTCCGTGGCACTCAGTGAACCTGCACTAACGCCAACTCTCCTGCGAACTGAACAACGCGGTGACATTCACATTCAAAGATCAATAGCCCGTCACCCAACCAAGTTCATATGCCGTCTGTGGGAAGGCTTACCAATTGTTTACTTCACGGGTACGCAGCCCAACAAGCCAGTTCTGCCGACCAGCCTTCAGAGAAACGTTTTCGATTCAATTCACTCAATTTCTCACCCAGGAAGCCAAGCGACTGTCCGACTTCTTACAGATCGTTTCTGGTGTCACAGACTTAGACAGAATGTTAAACGATGGGTCTCAGAGTGTGCAATTTGTCAGAAAAACAAGATCACACGACACACTCGTTCTAAGTTGCAACATTTTCGGTCTACTTCTCGCCTAGCTATCGTCCACATCGACATAGTTCATCTGACAAAGGTTCAAGGTTTCAGCTACCTTCTAACTATGATCGATATATTTACACGGTGGCCTGCGGCATTACCTTTTGGCACCATTTCTGCAGACGAAGTAACTAACGGTTTTATCTCTGCATGGATATCCAATTACGGTGTTCCCAATGAGGTCATCACGGACAGAGGCACTTGTTTCTCATCTGATCGTTTCAAAACCACCTTGCGGTACATGGGATGCATCTTACGCCAGACGACTGCCTACCATCCCCAAGCTAATGGCATGGTAGAGAGAATGCATAGGGAACTCAAAGCAGCTTTAGCATCCTCGTCCATTAATGGCAACTGGGTCGATGCACTACCTTTAGTTCTGCTGGCCATGCGTTCTCGTACTCGAGAATCCATTAAAACGTCTGCGTCACAACTCTTGTATGGCATGGATCTACGCCTGCCTAGTCAGCTCCCACGTCTACTACCGGCACAAGATGACCCACCAAACGAAGCTACCCGCCTTCGACTTCATTTCGGTAACATGTCCGAACAGCAGCCGAGACACACGCCTCGTCCAGTCTTCGTTCACCCACAGCTCCACAGCTGCAAGAGAGTACTCGTTCGCAACAATACTGCTGTTGCACCACTACAACCCAAGTATCGCGGTCCTTACCCGATTTTACTCAGACAGCCAAAATACTTCATCATTATGCAAGGCGCTACACCGACATCAGTAAGCATAGACAGGTTAAAACCGTTTATCGAACCACCTGATCCTGAGAGCGTTCAACCTTCTACACACGTCTCAGGCTCCGTCTGCCCACAATCTCAACCTGCTTTGTATAACGCGTAATTAATTTTTTTAAACATTAACATTTAACTATAAAATTTTTTTTTAACTTTACGTTAATTTTTAGTAATTGTCTCACGTGGCATAACCACCTGTTCTTAGCTAACAATTGTGTAGCATTTTTGAACAGTTCTTTGGTATTATGCCATCTCTGAGGCAATGTTCGCGTACATATTTTTATGCAATTACCTTTGATTTTAATGTATATATTTTTACATTATAATGTATTTCTCACACATGACATTACACTGCCTATTTTGGTATGACCAGCTACTTAGAGCTAACGCTTTTGTGTAGCAACACTAAGTAGTGATCAGCTTCATATCATGGTACAGGCCACTTTCAATGCATATCTCAACTTTATCTATTTCACAAAGACCACTCTACAAATGTCATGACCACAACGTCGAGCACTCTAGCTCCTTTGGTCGTATACAAACACATTGACAACGATCCAACCTGCTTAGGTTTTCAACTTAAACCTGGCAAATTCAGAGGCGATTTACCTCGAAATCTTCACGCTGCGGCTCCAAAAACTTACACTGCTCTATTTTGCCTCACGTGCTATGACCGTCCACTAGAGCTAACAATTTGTGTAGCAATTCCTAGTGGTTACCTGGCATCATATCATTGTTGAAGCAACCAACAAGTATATTTAAGCCCAGCACTTATGGTTCATCATATTTTTGCTAAACTTGGTTCGAACTCTGTCATGCATTTCTTATCTAGCCTCGCAGAGAGGAATATTTTTTTTTCTTTCAGAGAGGAAAGTGTTGTAACGACACAAATCAATCGCCGACATATTGCGTAAATTAAATTCAAATTTATTTACGTTGCACCAATGAGAAAAAAGCAAATTGCCGTTTAACCACGTCTAACCACGTTTAACCAATAGTATGCAAGTACACATATTGCATGCTATTTAAGCACGGTAATTTACCATGCAAGTCAGTTGTGGCATTTGCCTTCTACCTGCTTCACGCGTGTGCGTTCTGTCGGTTGTCAATACATGTGCGCTCTGTCGGCTGTCAGTATCTACTCATCTTGTTGCGGGATACCGGAGAGACGAGCCAATTGAGTGCAGGACCTGCAGGACACCATCCACAACGCGATCACAGCTCAACCACGGGAGCAACAAATCAACCAGAGTCCACCCAAGGCTCTAGGACATCTTCAACTCTGAAGACTTCAAGCGAACGCATTACCAGGCCCTCTTAAGGGCCCCCATATCAGTAACTAATCTCTATTCAGAGCACCTTAACCGAGTTTGTAACGTCGTACGGCATTTACTTGAAGCCGGGGCGTTTACACAACGTTTAATTTGTAAACGCCCCAGCTTCAAGTAAATGCCGTACGACGTTACAAACTCGGTTAAGGTGCTATGAATATAGATTTATGTTACTGATAGGAAGCCCTTAACAGGACCGGTCATGCGTTCTCCGCATGCCGAGAATGTTTTCTTAGTGTGAAGATGTCCTAGAGCCTTGGGTGGACTCTGGCTGTGGTTCGTTCTGTTGTTGCAGTGTAATCTCGATGTGGAAACTTCGTTGAAGTTCTGCATTAATTGGCTCGTCTCTCTGGTTATACCGCAACAAGATGAGTCACGGATGTTGACAATTGTTGCTGAAACAAATCCAATACCAGCGTAGGTATGACAGCCGACAGCACGCACACGCGTGAACGCAGGTAGAAGGCAAATGCCACAACTGACTTGCATGGTAAATTACCGTGCTTAAATAGCATGCAATGTGTACTTGCATACTATTGGTTAAACGTCGTTAAACGGCAATTTCGCTTTTTTCTCATTGGTGCAACGTAAATAAATTTGAATTTAATTTACGCAATATGTCGGCGATTGATTTGTGTCGTTACAACACTTTCCTCTCTGAAAAAAAGAAAAAATATTCCTTTCTGCGAGGCTAGATAAGAAATGCATGACAGAGTTCGAACCAAGTTAAGCAAAAATATGATGAACCATAAGTGCTGGGCTTAAATATGCTTGTTGGTTGCTTCAACAATGATATGATGCCAGGTAACCACTAGGAATTGCTACACAAATTGTTAGCTCTAGTGGACGGTCATAGCACGTGAGGCAAAATAGAGCAGTGTAAGTTTTGGAGCCGCAGCGTGAAGATTTCGAGGTAAATCGCCTCTGAATTTGCCAGGTTTAAGTTAAAACCTAAGCAGGTTGGATCGTTGTCAATGTGTTTGTATACGACCAAAGGAGCTAGAGTGCTCGACGTTGTGGTCATGACATTTGTAGAGTGGTCTTTGTGCAATTGATAAAGTTGAGATATGCATTGAAAGTGGCCTGTACCATGATATGAAGCTGATCACTACTTAGTGTTGCTACACGAAAGCGTTAGCTCTAAGTAGCTGGTCATACCAAAATAGGCAGTGTAATGTCATGTGTGAGAAATACATTATAATGTAAAAATATATACATTAAAATCAAAGGTAACTGCATAAAATATGTACACGAACATTGCCTCAGAGATGGCATAATACCAAAGAACTGTTCAAAAATGCTACACAATTGTTAGCTAAGAACAGCTGGTTATGCCACGTGAGACAAATACGAAAAATAACGTAAGGTTAAAAAAATTTTGATAGTTAATTTTAATGTTTAAAAAAATCAATTACGCGTTATACAAATCAGGATATTGAGATTGTGAGCAGACGGAGCCTGAGACGTGTGTAGAAGGTTGAACGCTCTCAGGATCAGGTGGTTCGATAAACGGTTTCAACCTGTCTATGCTTACTGATGTCGGTGTAGCGCCTTGCATAATGATGAAGTATTTTGGTTGTCTGAGTAAAATCGGGTAAGGACCGCGATACTTGGGTTGTAGTGGTGCAACAGCATTATTGTTGCGAACGAGTACTCTCTTGCAGCTGTGGAGCTGTGGGTGAACGAAGACTGGACGAGGCGTGTGTCTCGGCTGCTGTTCGGACATGTTACCGAAATGAAGTCGAAGGCGGGTAGCTTCGTCTTGTGGGTCATCTTGTGCCGGTAGTAGACGTGGGAGCTGACTAGGCAGGCGTAGATCCATGCCATACAAGTGTTGTGACGCAGACGTTTTAATGGATTCACGAGTACGGGAACGCATGGCAAGCAGAACTAAAGGTAGTGCATCGACCCAGTTGCCATTAATGGACGAGGATGCTAAAGCTGCTTTGAGTTCCCTATGCATTCTCTCTACCATGCTATTAGCTTGGGGATGGTAGGCAGTCGTCTGGCGTAAGATGCATCCCATGTACCGCAAGGTGGTTTTGAAACGATCAGATGAGAAGCAAGTGCCTCTGTCCGTGATGACCTCATTGGGAACACCATAATTGGATATCCATGCAGAGATAAAACCGTTAGTTACTTCGTCTGCAGAAATGGTGCTAAGAGGTAATGCCGCAGGCCACCGTGTAAATCTATCGATCATAGTTAGAAGGTAGCTGAAACCTTGAACCTTGTCAGATGAACTATGTCGATGTGGACGATGGCTAGGCGAGAAGTAGACTGAAAATGTTGCAACTTAGAACGAGTGTGTCGTGTGATCTTGTTTTTCTGACAAATAGCACACTCTGAGACCCATCGTTTAACATTCAGTCTAAGTCTGTGACCCCAGAAACGATCTGTAAGAAGTCGGACAGTCGCTTGGCTTCCTGGGTGAGAAATTGAGTGAATTGAATAGAAAACATTTCTCTGAAGGCTGGTCGGCAGAACTGGCTTGTTGGGCTGCGTACCCGTGAAGTAAACAATTGGTAAGCCTTCCCACAGACGGCATATGAACTTGGTTGGGTGACGGGCTATTGATCTTTGAATATGAATGTCACCGCGTTGTTCAGTTGGCAGGAGAGTTGGCGTTAATGCAGGTTCACTGAGTGCCACGGAGTTGACAGTGAATGGTGACGGCGAAGGTGGTTGTAGAGAGACGTCTGGCCTGGACAGGGCATCTGCAATGAAGTTATGTTTGCCCTTGACGTGAAAGACGTCAAATTGCCATTCGCTTAGACGAGAAAGCTGTCTTTCCACTCTGGCAGGATACTTGGCGATAGATGAAGTTGCGTTTCGAAGTGTGCTAACTAGTGGTGCATGATCTGTGAAAACAACAAATCTGCTACTGCCAATGATGCTGATAAATGGCGCACTGCGTCGTGGATGGCGAGAAGTTCTCGGCCGAAAGTGTCGTACCTCGTTTCTACTGGTTGGAGAGTACGAGAGTAGAAACTGATAGACTTTCGAACTCCGTCGATCTCTTGTTCCAAAGTGGCTCCAATAGCGAATTCAGAAGCATCTGTCGTGAGTAGAAATGGCTTTTCGAAATCTGGATGCATTAGCATTGTGGCATTTGCTAACGAGTTGATGGCAAGTCGAAGTAATTCCTCGTCTTCGGATGACCAAGCAATGATGGAATTCTTGCTAAGTCCTTTTCGGTTCCGCAGGTGCCTGCACAAAGGATAAAGTTGTTTTGAAAGGCCGGGAAGGAACTTGCGATAATAGTTTAGTACTCCCAGGATTTTCTGCAAATCGCTCAAAGTCCTTGGTGACTTGATATTCTTGATTGAATTCGTCTTTGACGGCAACGGTTGAATACCTTGGGCCGTGATACGATGCCCTAAGAAGTCGACGGATGAAGTTGCAATCTGCGTCTTGTCACAATTGATCTTAAGTCCGTGGTTGGATAAGCGTGAGAGGACATTTCGTAGATGTTTCGCATGAGATTCTAGATCTGGACTGAATACCATAATGTCATCGAGATATGACATACAATAAGCAGAGTCGTCGCGAAGTATGTTGTCTATGAATCTTTGAAATGTCTGAGTAGCACACTTAAGTCCAAAAGGTATGTAAAGATATTCAAAAAGGCCAAATGGAGTGATGACTGCAGTTTTCTCAATATCCTCTGGTGCTACCGGTATGTGATGGTACGCTTGTCTGAGGTTAATCACTGAGAAGAAATTGCTGCCGTTGAGTTTTTTAAGTAAAGTATTGATATTTGGAATAGGATATGCATCAGATTTTGTCACTGAATTTAGCTTACGGTAGTCTCCACAGGCTCTGTTTGATCCGTTTTATTTAGAGACCAAGTGCAGTGGTGACGCCCATGAACTTTTCGATGGTCTGATGATTCACTCTTCCAGAAGCCTTGAGAATTCTTCTTGGGCAGCTTTCAGCTTAGCAGGAGCCAGTGTTCACTTCTTGATTGCAATAGGTTGTCCTTCTGTGACGATATGATGCATCGTGTTGGAGACTCGTAGCTTTGACTTGTTAAGATCGAAAAGCGATTTGTATTTTCGAAGAGCTGTTGATATCTCTGCTGAATGATGCACTGGGGTTGGCTGAATGACCTGTAACTCCAAACGCTCGGAGGCAAGTGTCCAAAAATGTTGTTCGAGTCTGGTGGAGGGGTCGATGATTTTTTGATTGGCAAGGTCAACAATGAGCCGAAATTTTAGAAGGAAATCAAGGCCTATTATATTATGTGAGACCTTGGCAATGATGAAGTTGTGGGAAAATTCACGTCGTAGACCTATGTTGAGTGTGTGGGGTACCGGCAGCCATATGTTGGTATGGGTTCGCCTGTAGCTGTTGCGAGAAGAACGCCTAGCGACATCTCGGCCATTGAATCACCTTTGAGAACTGAGACTGCCGCACCTGTGTCTACGATGAACTCTTCGCCAGTTTTCAAATCAAGAAGGTGCAGAAGTTCGTTTGGCTGTTTGGCCGGGTCATGCAAACAAGTAGGCTGGTGATTGCGACCGGCATTGTCTGTTTGGTTCTCTATGTGAAAAAATTCGGCGTGGACGAAAAGAGTCGACAGGGATGTCGGATTGTAGTTGGCTTCTTCCCTGTGGCGCTGTTGATGCCGTTGATGTGCAGAAAGTACGGTCTTCTACTTCCTGCGCCAGACGTTTCCCGATACTGATGCAACCTTGTGCCTGCGGTCTGTTGTCCTCTCCGTCAGCTGTGGAAATTGACACTCATTCGGAAATTCTTCGGAACGACAAAGACAAACTTATCAAGCATAAAAAACTTCTGGTGGTTATAACACCAGTTCTTTGGAGCATATTTATTAAAGGATTGCGGAGATCTCGATCGCCGTCTACCATTATAATTTGACTTGGAAACGAATTTTGATTGAGCATTCACTTGATTTAGCTCGGATTTGGTAATGGCCAATCCTTCTAGAACTTTGGCCATGTTCGCCACTGTTCTCTTTAAAGAGGAGAGTCTATCATCTTGCGGGGGTGAAGAAAAGGATGATGGATTCACTTTGGGTTCCAAAACCCTATATTCTAACTCACATCTCTCAGATAAGTCATCTATAGAGAGAGTGTTAGGGAGCTGTCTGGCAAAGAGTTCTAATGTTTGGTGAAGATTGTTAATACAGACAACCTTTGCCTCATGGTCAGAAATGTTGGTTTTATACCAACGTTTCCGTAATTCCCTCAGTATTTCGATGGGGCCAAGATTTGGCATATCTAACTGCGCATATTTGTTTATTATCTGCTCAATTTCCGTGGGTCCAAGCAAGGATTCTACCTCGTTTTGTAGGCCCAAAATGGGATTAGGTAACTTCCTAATGGCCTCAAGCTAAGGATAAATCCGTCGCTGCATTTCAGAAGGTAGTTTAGCAAAAACCTTCGACAGTTTTTGATGACTGTCATAATCAGGAAACGGGGAGAAAGCGGAGTCTACGCGCATAAAGAATAACTCACTATCTCCATCCCAAACAGGAACATCAATATCTAAAATTGGACCTGACATTTCAACAATCTTACGGGATCTTAAAAGCATAAATTTATAAGCAATATGAAAATATATGAATATACTTTAACGAAACGCTTACCCACAAACAGCTTTCACAGTTGAATGAGCGCAGAAGTAACTTCTTCCAAAAATCCGCAATTGAGTCTGTCGAGTACGTACGGTGCCGTTTTGTACGTAGGAAAGATGAACAGAGGCTCCGTTTATTATTATTATACCCCCCAAACAAAATTTCACCACAAATCCACGAATATATACCCAACAGATTTCCCAGAAAACCACGATCAGGGTAAAGAAAACACAAATGTCAATCTATTTATCCCAAATAGATGAAAAAGGAAGTCAATTTTATTTATACCAAAAAAATCAGAACAATAATCATTATCCTGGCGCGGTCGCCAATTTTGTAAACGCCCCGGCTTCAAGTAAATGCCGCACGACGTTACAAACTCGGTTAAGGTGCTCTGAATAGAGATTAGTTACTGATATGGGGGCCCTTAAGAGGGCCTTGGCGGCGTTCGCGTAAGTTATATATATGTAAGTTGATGTTCTGTTCCTTGGGTGGACTCTGGTTGTGGTTCCTGCTGTTCTTATCACGATGTGGATAACTTCGTTGAAGTTCTGCATTGATTGGCTCGTCTTGCTGGTTGAAGAGCAACACGGTGAGTCACGGATGTTACCAATTGTTGGTGAAACAAATCAATAACCAGCGTAGGTAATTACAGCCGACAGCACGCACATGTGTAACACGAGTCAGAACGCAGATACGAAAACTTACTTGCATGGTAAATTACCGTGCTTAAATAGAATGCAATATGTCTACTTGCACACTATTGGTTAAGCGTGGTTAAACGGAAATTTCGCTTTTTTCTCATTGGTGCAACGTAAATAAATTTGAATTTAATTTACGCAATATGTCGGCCATTAATTTGTGTCGTTACACGCGGAACTAATTAAAAACAAGCGGTTAACGCCCCAGCCTTAAATGCCGTACGACATTACAAAGTCAGTTAGGAGCCAAGGATGGCTGTGTACTGTTTGAGAGCCTTTATTAGGGCCAGTATTGCGTTCTCGGGAAAATGCCGAGAACAAATTAGTTCAGTTGTGACCAGAAGGATAAACCAAAGACAGCATGAACGGAAAGTATAATCTCATGCATATTCGTTTTGTGCTTACTCGCCACTCATCAGTAGGAGTCGGTATTACACCCTTTAGCCACTATATATTTTGGTCAAGAATGGGGGATAATAGAATAGAATAGAATAGAATAGAATCAAAGCCACCTGTGCCTTCAACGATCTTCCCACAGACTTAAAGCTCCTACCCCAGCACGAATTTGAAAAAAGCGACCCATAAGTACTTCTTTAACAAATTTCTTCGTGAAACGACCGATTGGAAGCGTAATTGGTTCCTTCTTAATTCATAACATTTATTTCACCCCCGGCTATTCTCTTTACTGGTTTCGGAGGGCGAAATCCCTCTGGCTGTCATCTTATTTACACTTTTCCCATCTGGTTTTAAATCTCTCACTCTTGACTCCCTGATACCACCTATAATCTCATTTTGCATTCTATCATAACCATATAGTGGATACTTTACCACTTTTTTCTCATCCAATCCTTTTTCATACTGTTTCAGCGGAAGACCGGAAACTAAAAATCCCTGTTGACCAACAAAACGGTTTACATCGGACATCAACTCCCCTTGCCTTACATCAGTCATAACCTCGTTTAACGGACGCCAGTGATCCCTGCACAGTATGCTTGCTTCAATCTAGTCGACTCCATCCTCGACAATACTACACTTCAGAAATTCAATATCTACGACAAAGAACTCTGTCGGTCGACGTCCGCTTCCGGTCCGCCATCATTTTCGATCTCACACTCAAACCATCTGTCCGGACCCAATCTACCCCGCATTGATGCACGGACACTTCATGGACTGAACTCCAATTGATCTTGTCTAGTCAAATGGAATTTCGATTCTATTTTTCACCAGATTGAACTATCATGAATTTGATGAAAAAATATCTCTTCCTCTACTCCTCCTCCTCTGCTATTAAATACTTTGCTAGTCACTATTTCATTCACCTCTACACATACTACCTTTGATTTGTTATTTCAATGGTCGGGCCAGTTGGCCTTTGATGCCAATTAAATAATAATAATAATAATACATTTATTTGGCATCAAAGGCCAACTGGCCCGACCATTGAGATAGCAAATCAAGGGTAGGATATGTGGAGGTGAGTGGAATTGTGACTAGCAAAGTATTTGATGGCAGGGGGGTTTGGGAAGGGAAATGTTATCAAAAACGTCAAGATAGTTCAATCTGGTGAAAAATAAATAAGAACAAAATTCCATTTGACTAGACAAGATCAATTGGAGAAAGTCCATGAATTGTCAGAGCTTCTAGGTAAAAGTGAGTTCGAAAATAAAGATAATAAAGATGGCGGATCGTAGGCAGACATCGGTCGATGGAGTCCATTGTCGTGGAGATTCAGTTGATGGAGCATAGCCAGGACATGGATGGAATCCAGTCGGATTGAAGACGAGCTTCTTGCACGGGTCGCAGGCATCCGTAGAACGAGGTTGTGATTGAAGGAAGGCCAGGGAAAGTCGATGTCCTGTTGGGTTATCGGTCCTCCGCTGAAACAAGAAAGAAAAGAATTGGATGAGGAAAACTTAGTAAGGTATCCACTACGTGGATATGATGGGGTCACGAATGGGTTGAGAAGAGGTATCAGTGAGTCAAGAAGAAAGGATGAAGACCAAGGAGGTAAAGTGGAAGATTAGAGAAGTTAAAGAGAATAGCCTGGGGAGAAGTAAATGTTATGGATTGAGAAGGAACCAGTTTCGTTTCCAATCGGTGGTATCGCAAAGAAGTTTGTTGAAGAAGTACTGATGGGCTGCCTTTTTGAATTCGTGCTGGGATAGGAGCTTTATATCTGTGGGAAGAGCGTTGAAAACATTAGTGGCTTTGGAGAAGAGATAGACTTTTTAAATATGGTGGGGGTATGGTTAGCTTGGATAGAAGAGTTACTAGAACGTGTGGCGTAGTGGTGACTTGGGTGGGCAAAGTTGGAGAGTGGTAGGGAAGTTGAGATCTTATGGATAAAAGAAATGACTCGAAGGTGACGTGTGAACCAAAGCGGAAGAAGGTTAGCCAGAAGTAGGCGTTCCCTATAATTTTGGCATTTCGGGAAGACTCGCTTAAGAAATCTGGAGGATACCTGTTCAATAGTATACGAGGAGGCGAGGGTGAGAGGACAGTAGAATTCGCTGGCGTAAGAAATGAGGGGCAGAACGTAGACCTTGAATAATGTGAGTTGGAGAGTGGGGTTGTTAGTCTTAAAACAGATCAGACGGGCCCATTTGAAGAGTTTGGAAGTAGTGTGTGTAAGGTGTGGGGAGAAGTCTAAGGACTTAGAGAAATGGATGCCGAGATGTTTGGCCGAATCTATTATTTCTATGTCGAGGGGGTAGTTGGCAACCGGGATAGAGCAGAATGGATCAGACGAGAGTCTCATTAAGCGAGTTTTGGTGGGATTTAGTTTGAGACCGATTCTGCTGAGTTGCAAGTGGAGCGAAGATAGGAGCTCCGATATAAGGGGTGAGGAAGGGTTGGATGTTGTGGGGTTGCTGAATACGATAACCATGTCATCCGCATATTTGAACAGCTTGAAAAGATTGTCTTCAACCTGTATGTGTGCGAGTGTAAGGTTGAAGAGAATGGGACCAAGTACGGAGCCCTGGGGAACACCGGATCGGACATGGGTTGGCCTCGAGTGACTACTGCCAACTTTAACTGTCGCATATCGGTTTCGAAGATAATAACTGATAAGATTGAGAACGTTGCCGCAGATACCGCTTCTCATTAAGGCAGATTCGATTGCTGAAAATGACAGCGAGTCAAAAGCCTTGGATATATCTAGGAAGAGGAGAGTGCACTGAAGCCCTTTAGAGAAAGAAGAGTAGCAATGATCGAGAACACTAACTAAGTTGGTGGAAGATGAGCGGCCGTTCAGAAATCCATGTTGATCATCAAGGAGGTAGAAGTTTACATGAGACTTAATGAAAGGGTAGATTAGGTTGTATAAGATCCTGTCGAAGATTTTGGTGAAAGAAGGTACGATAGTAATGGGGCGGAGATCTTTAAATGATGAGATCGAGGAAGTGCCATTTTTGGGGATAGGAGAGATCGTCGAGCAAAGCCAGTCCGGGGGAAGATAGGTGGTTTCGAGACAATGATTAATAACATCTGCAATTAGAGAGAAGACGTTCCAGCCAAGCAGAGCAATCATGCTGACCGAGACACCGTATTGATCAAATTGGTGTTTAGATTTAATGTCTTTAACTGCTTGGGCGACGGAAGCCGGAGAGACGTAGAACCAGCGTAGGTTCTCGGAGTCTCCGTTTTCTAACATCTCAACAGGCGGATAAAATAAGATGAAAAGTGTTGTCGGTGGAAATATCTTCCCTTACAGTGTTTATGCTTTTTAATGGTATTATTTACAATATATTGTATTTGAAAATAAAGAACTCATGAAATATATTCGTTTGTAATGTAAAAATACATCATTTATTTGTTGACTAAGACGTAATGCTTCTTTAATTGATTAGCGGGAGGAACCCAGGCACTGTAAAAGCCATTTGTTCATTACCACAGGAGAGCTCATGAGATGCCAGACTCCGATAGCCATGATCAATTTATGGTGATATTGCAGTGAAAAATTTGTCCTTTTTGGCTTCTGTATGGCTCTGCATGAAGAGCCCACGCATACGGAATTATCATCTAGCATAGAATAAAGAAATTCCTCAATACGTTCTCTTAAACTAATATTTTTACGTCCGTCGGTCAAATGTTCTATATCCTCACGGTTTTTACTGTTATCCAGTATAATAATAAATTTATTTGGCAACAAAGGCCAACAGCCAAGAGACTCCCACCCTATTAGTTAATGAGAACCCCATTGACGCCAAGTCGGATTCAGTCTTAATACACCTATATGAATCTGATAAGTTTGAAATTCGAATTACACACAATTCAAAAGTATATACACTACAAAGTATTTAATCAAAGAAAGTTTTAGAAATTAAACGAATAATTTCTTTTTTAATAATATTCGTTTCAATCAGCCACGGTGGTTTACACTTATCAATAAAAATTACTTTAATTTTGTCGGAGGAAATATTTTCCTCCACCGCCTTCTAAATACGGCTAATAATAGACGTAATCGTTGTTCTTCGGCTGACGTTTATCTATTCCTGAGCTAGTTGTGTATACTGTTACCTCTCGTCGACGTTGCGCTCTTTACATTTGTCATTGGCGCTGCTTGTTCGTCTGACGTTGCTCGAACGTTATGATCTTGTAACTCGGTAGAACATGATGTTGATGACCTCGACAACGCGTCTTGTGCAAGTTGCTGATTTGACTTTTGTGCCTGCGTACTCGAATTGCACACATCAGGTTCATCCATGGAATGATGGTCATTCAACTCATCTAGTAATTCAGTCGTATCGTCAATCCAGATAAACTGGAGAGTGCAACGATCCAAAGTGACACAATTATCAATGCCAATTACTTCAATGACGACATTTTTGTCTGACATCCTCTAGCCCTTATGTTATCTTTTGTTAAATGGAGTTACGCGTTTCTTCCTAATTGTATTAGTTACATAAACATGCGAGGCCGATCGTAGATCAGAGGACCCATAGCATTTGGTTCTTACCTTTAGTCTTTGTCGGAGCTAAACGACACATTTTATCTCTAAGTGCTCCTACTAACCAATCTACATAGCTACAAGCCAAAACAAGACTACGTGGAGTTTCTATTATAATATCTCCAGGCAACCTTAATGGTTCTCCATTGTGCCCTAAATCTGTTGCGCATGGCAAGTAATACTATAGGAAGATCGTGTATCCAGCTTGTTCCACTTGTACACCTGAAGTCAGCTATCAGTTCACATTTGCAGCATTTCTACTATCTTATTCGCACGTGGGTTGTATGCTCTAGTATGCAATACATTTATTAACATGCTATTGAGAGATCTTACGATATGCTCTGACATAAATTGACTACCGCGATTACTAGTAATTCTTACCGGAACACCATAACGCTGTATCAAATTATGTAGGAACGCGAACAAGACTTGCGCTGTCATATAT
Organism: Eudiplozoon nipponicum; assembly: GCA_029291075.1. Lineage (NCBI taxonomy): Eukaryota > Metazoa > Platyhelminthes > Monogenea > Mazocraeidea > Diplozoidae > Eudiplozoon > Eudiplozoon nipponicum. The sequence continues at coordinate 18,229 of JAQBSW010003987.1, forward strand.
TTTAAGATCGCTACATCGAATTGGTGACAAAACGATCAACCATTTTTAGCAAAAACTTTCGACCGTTAACTTCAGGCATCTCGAAAATATCTATTTGCACACGTCTGAACCGTCCAGTTTGTATCCCAATATTCCGTATCGCGGTTCTAGTATGTCTCCACGCCTTAAAAATTGGACACTTGGCACAGGCTCTTACCCATGCCCGTATGTTTTTCGACATGCGGCCATACGTATCTATCAGTAATAAATCGAATGATGGCTTTTGTGGATGAATGTCTCAAATCGTGTAATTGTTTGACTATCTTGGCGTGTAACTCCAACGGCACATATGGTCGTGGTTGATATCTGGACGTTTCACATAACAACCACTTGTCGCTCAGGAGTTTGCGAACATATCCTGGTCCCTTGGACAAAACTGACGTAAATGTATCCGATCCTTGTACTTCCTCGATTTGATTGACTAAATTGTATGGAGAATCATCTAGATTCTTCAATGGACCTTGACGTATCAGCTCGAAGTCTGCCTCATTCGGTCTGCTAAATGCATCTGCTACCACATTCTCTTTACCAGCAATATGAGAGATAGTGAAATCGAACTCTGCTAATCGGGTAATTTGGGAATTCACTCTGCGGGAGTAATTAAGCATCATGGTTTTATCAAGTATGCCTATCAACGGCTTGTGATCTGTCAATAATTTGAACTGATGACCTTCTAAATAATGCTGAAAATGTTGCACTGCAGCCTAAACAACAATAAGTTATTTATGAAAAGTATCATACCGTCTTTCTCAATCATTAAGCTTTTGTCTATAAAACCCAATTGGTCTTACTATATCCTGTTTTCTTTGCTGAAGCACCGCCCCTATTGAACATCTGAGGCATTTGTGAATAGCTCAAATGGCTTTTCCAAATCTACAGGCGCTAGTTTGATTATGTCACTTGGCATTTCCTTGGGCGTATTGAATTTTTCTCGGTCTACCTGCTTCCAGATGATAGGCCAAGACTTCTTGATTTTGCTCTTCTCGCGTGTAAGGTGGCGTGTTAGCAATCCTAAAATTCAGGATAGACCTGTAATTAATTATCGGTAATAGCTGATTATGCCCAAGAACCTTCGCAACTGACGCACGGTCCGGGGCTCCGTTACGTCCTTGATGGCTTGGATTTTGTCTTCCACGGGTTTAATTCCGTCTTTGGAAAGTATATGTCCAAGATACTTAACTGAAGAACATCCAATGTGGCTCTCATTGGGTTTGACGACTAATCCATATTGTTCCAGCCTGGTTAAACCCGTTTCCAAATGCTTACGATGTTCTTCATGTGATAGACTCAAAATAATTATGTCATCTATGTACACCCCCGCAAATGGACAATTCTGAATGACTTCTTCAGCCAAAGGTTGGAATGTCTGACTGGCATTATTCAATGAAAAAGGTATTCGAAGAAATTCATGCGGTATCCCTCCCGGAAATGTTACTGAAGTGAGTGGTATAGAACTATCCTCCATTGGTATCTGATAGTACGCTTTCTGGAGATCTATGTCTCGGAACAGAGTACTCTGGTTAGGGACTTTGTTGGAGCTAAACGACCAATTTTATCTCTCAGTGCTCCAAAAACCAATCTACTTAGCTAGATACCCAATCGAGACAACTTGGAGCGTTTATAAAAAATCACTAGGTAAACTCTATGTTTCCCTATAAATAAATTATGCTTTGGATGTTGCAAACTGTGCTTTGTATCTGTTACGCATTACAAAACTATAGGCAAATCATTTATTTAAATGGGTCCTCTAACGTAGCGTAATGCAGTCTATCAACTATCCCATAAGCTTTTGGATTATATGCACGTGTGTCTTACTTCCATCCCCATAGCACTTCATGTTCTGATAAATAGTTAAGACATAAACTGACTACCACGATTACTAGTTATCCTTACCGGTACACAATATCGTGACACCAAATTATACCAGAATTTAAGTAAGACTTCCTGAGCTGTCGTATCCTTCAGGTTTGCTACTTCAAACGGACGACTTCAACGATCAACCATCGTAAGTCAATTCTTTCGGCCATCAATTTCTGGAATTTATAATATATCGATATGTAAATGCATGAAGCGACCCGCTGGTATATCAATTGTTTTAACTTCGGGTTTATTGCGACGCCTAATAAGTTTTACACTGGGCATATGTCCTTACCCAATCCCTTATGTCTTTTGACATCTATGGCTATACGTATCTATCGGTGACCAACCTGATAGTTGCCTTAATGGAGGTGTGACCAAATCCATGTAGCTGTTGAATTACCTTATATAGTAATTCTAACGATATATGGTCTAGGTTGGCTCCTTCAGATTTCACATAGTAACCACTTATCTCCAACTTTCTTGCGTCTATACGCTGACTTCTTAGCCAACAAATCTACTAAAGGATCAAAACCCTGCGCTTCCACTTATTGCTGGGTAAATCATTCGAAAATGCAATAGAACCGACAATTGGCTCCGACCGGACTAAATCTACGTCTTATACGTTTGATCTACTGAGAGTATCTGCCGTCTCATTATCTTTTCCTGAGATATGATAAATGGTAAAATTAAACTACAAGTCGGGTTATTTATGAATTCACCCGCTGATAGTAAAGAAGCATTTTCGTCTTCCATAGGATATTTATCAACGGCTTATGATCGGTCAATATCGTGATGTGATGTCCATTCACATAGTGCTCAAAATGCAGCACTGCAGCATAAACTGCTAGTAACTACTTCTCGAGCGTGTCATATTGCTTTTCACGACTATAGAATACTATCGGCTTGATTATACCATTAACTCTGATTTAGCACTGCCTCTATGGCTAAATCGGAAGCACCTGTGACCAGCTCAAACAGCTTAGTCCAGTCCACAGGTGTTAATGTGTTGATTTGGATAAACAGGTCTTTGGTCCTCTGGAATTTCTCTTTGCCGTTTTGACTAAAATTAATGGATCAAGACTTCCTGATCGTGCTCCGTTCACGAACTAAATGTCGAGTTAGCAACCCTAAAATTCCTAAACCTGATACAAAACGTCGATAATAGCTAAATATTCCCAAAAATCTACGCCGTTGACGTAAAGTTCTGGGTTTTGATACATCTCTGATAATTTTGACCTTAACTTCCAAGGATTTAATTCCATTCTTTGAAATGGAGTTTCCAAGAAATTTGAGACAGTTGAGCAACTAATATTTCTCTTTTCTGACTTGAATACTAACCAATAATATTCCAATTTAGAATAACATGCAACCAAGTGCTCTTGTTGTTCCTCCTTTGATTGAGTGCATATAATGATCTTCCTCCAGGAAATCGAAATGCGGTTAACGGTGTAGATTATGCATCCATAGGTACTTGATAGTATGCTTTCTGCAGATCTAACGTATAATAAGCCTTATACCTCATTATGTCCCTCAGCAAATAACTCTGGCTTAGTATAGGATACGAATCACCTTTCGTTGCTGATTTCAATAGATCATAATTACTACAAACCCTCAATGGTCTCGGTTCAGGTTTTGGAACTACCACTACTGGAATTTGAACGCCTACAAATTCATTTCTCCCTTAATCGCTTAAATTCTTTGATAGAGGTCTGTTGCTAACGGTTAGACATTCGGCGAATGGAGTGATGGTGCCACCAATTCAATTTGGTGCTCTATTTCTGTCTTTAACCCATGCTGTTTAGTATTTAATTGCAGGAACACTGCCAGGTTTTTCTTGGTGACTTACACCAAGTCATTGATGACGACTGGTCTGGTTGGTCTTACTGACCTAACTACTGAGGTCCCAATTTCAGTGTGAGTCACTATCCCAGTGCCTTGTCCAATGTTCCTGGTTGAAGTGGATAAAAAACCAATCCCAATGATGTTGACTATTATGTCAGCGACCAGAAAATTCCACATGAATGAAGATTAATGCCATAATGTCTATGACAATTCTCTAACGCCCTTAACCACAATTCGACTTCCATTGGCAGTTCATATTAGACAATCGAATGTGGGGATATCAATTTTCACCATATCGGATCGAACTATGCTCAAATCGCCACCCGTGTCTATTAAGAATTTTAATCAACTGAGTTAATCCACCATGACGAACATTTTGCTGTTAGAACCAGCAATCTCCTCACGGTCTCCTTCTTTGCGAAATCTAACAGGCTTTCGGCCTGAACTATTGCACGTATCTTCCATCGAAGCTCCACAACCTCACTTCCATTGGGGATCACCCAACCGTAGAAAGTTGCAACCCTCGTCTTGACACTTTCCAAGCTCGGCATACCTACGAAGCTAAATGCACCAATCGCGAGATCATTTAATAACCTCACACGATTCGCCTCCCCGGTACTTGAAAATTGGCCTTTGACCATAAGAATGCGACATACCTCTACATAAATTTTGGACATTGTGTTTCACCATACACTTATCTCGTCGCTAATAAATTCATTCTCAAAGACCAAGAGTTCTTCTAAGATGAGTTGAAGCTGCTGCCCAAGGTGCGTCTAGATTTACTTCATACACATTTGGTTCCTACTGTCGGTGCATTTTATCCAGTCCTTTGAGCTTCTTTTGCTACTTTAGTTCTAATGTATCATAGACGTCCAGAGTGGCTCAATCTTGCAGACAATTCTGCTGTGGATATATTTTTACAACTTCCCGGTGGCTTTGGCAAGTAGTCTGTCATAAAAATCCGATGGAAGTTGGTTTACCATCTTTACCTAACGTAAGAAGTCAGTCATCTGCTTAGTTCTCTCGGGTTAATAGTCTTCGAATCTCTTTCACTAGAAGCTCAAATAAATTAAACGGTGCATTGTCGAGGATAAATTTTATGGATCTGGATAAGTTCCTCGTCACTTTTTGTTGCAATGATCATCAGGCCGATACAAACATTTCTGTAACGTCGATGATTTTCTTAGTTTAAAAAACATTGTTGCATCGTCAACTCAATCAGAACGGTTATCTGGTCGGTACGTGGTGATTCTTCTATATCTGTACATAGAATTGCGACTAATGCTATCTTCATCTATAGCATAACTTTCCGCATATTGGATCCAGGTGCGGTCGCCATCTTTTGTAGAGGCCCTTTGGTCACTACCATAAGAGAGCCCCTGAGACGCCAAACTCGGATAACCCATATATACGGAAAGATCATCTAACTTTCCACAACCAAATTTTTTAACACTTTCTCTTTAACTAATTTTCTTAAGTCATTCGGTCAACTGCTCTGTATCTTCATACTTATTGCTGTTATCTATTATATCAAAATAGATTTATTATAAGTAGGTGCGTATACTTGGTCTCACTGATTGGCACTGTTTACCTTTCCTGAAGTGAAAACCTTAAGCGAATTTGAGATTATGTTCCTGTACGATCCCAATATGAACAAATGAGAACGGGAGCTCGTTTTGATAGTAATATATTGTCAGGACTAAAAATGGTAAAATTAACAAGAGAAACAAGATATCCGTTACAAGTCAGCAGAGAAATCATACACGTCAGGTACAAAATGCCAACAACTGAATAATTCTCCTTAGGTCACTTTTACTTTTTAATTATTTGTCTACTGCAATACCTGGGTAGACTTTATTTACAGAATAGAAATTGATTAGTATAATGTTTGCACAATAAACATATCTGTAAACATTGGCTTGAAAAGGTAAATTGTATTTATTCTTGTCAGAGAAAATATCTTCCTCTACAGCACTAGAGTAATTGTCTTTGACATACCTTAAGATTTGTTGATGAGTTCCAAACTAGTGGAGAGTTAATGAATGTCCCATACGTTAATTGCCTGATTCTTCAATTGTCGCGATTACGTAATGTTGGCGAGGTATATTAACTATGTTTTAGTATACCACAATTCTTTTAAATCCGAGTGTTACTAAATAATATTAATAAATTTTTAGTTGGCAACAAATGTCACCTGGCGTGACAATTGAAAAGATCAAGATACAATTCAAAAGTAGGAATATGTATAGTTGAGTGAAATAGTGACGCAAAATCTTTATCGATAATGATAACGTTGAGGCTGTTAGAAGTTACGATCGAAAAGTGCTTCCTGCAGCTTCGTGTAAGTTTTTCCTAATGAAAGATACATTTCAACTTACTCGGATAAAATCGACTGGAACGGGGCTTGCGAAGAGTCAGGATATCAATGCTCTTTGTGGGATTTGCTGCCTTCAGTTGCATGAATATAAGATTGTTAATGGGTGAGGAAGAATGAGCACCAGACATCAGCGGTCAGATCTCTTCGTTGTATTTTTTCAGTTTTCATTAAGTAGCCGAAATAGAATGACGAAATTTAGTAGGACAGTTATACAATTGTAAGCGGTAAAATGTAAATCTATGGATGACCATTTGTGACGTTTTAAGTTTCGATCGAGGCGCCAAAAGTAGAGACTAAGCGAAATGAAATATAACGCTCTGAATCTTGCGGAGATACCTGGGTTATAGATATTGTAAAAAAGAGTGTTGGGTTCATAAGGAACCTGATCGGCTTCCAGTAAATGTTCTCGCTCGAGAATTTGTTAAAGACTTGGAGGTTAACCGCCTTCTTAATCTCATGCTGGAGCAAGACTGTTGTTTCCGTACGCAGCGCGTTAAACACAATTGTGCCTTTGGAAAAGAGATAGACTGCTAAATATGTTTGGAGTATGGTTGGATTGAATTGAAGATATGCTATTGTGCATAGCTTAGGGATGACTAGCATAAACTAAATTTAACAGTGAAAGGCATGTTGAGGTCTTATGGACAAAAACTATTAATCGTTAGTATCAAATCAATCATAGAGGGAGGAGATTTTCCGGGATCAAGCGCTCGTGTTCAGATTATGTCCCGTAGCCATAGAAATTCCGGCTTGACGACCGGCGGGCTCAAGCTAGTCGACCCGGGATTGGTAGCTTGAACCTTGCCGGGCCATAAAGGGACAGCCATCATCCCGTTTCATGTAAAGCCTCGAGTTTGGTCTAACTGCACTGTAACGTTTTGCTAAATGTGTAGTGACGGAATGAGAGCAAGCGTTCCAGACGTGAGGGGCAAGTTTCGGCTGCTGAAGGAAACTCTGGCCACTGGCATCTGGACAGATAGTGCTCATCAGCTTTGGTTGGCAGACTATCTAGGAGAAGGAAAACTCAGAATAAAAACCATCACTAGGAATGGGTGACCTAGTGTTCTTTTACAGTCCACATATAACCATGACAAGTACAACTTACAATAATTACATACTGCATCGGCCGTCGCGCAGTATAAAAAGGGTCGCCTTATCTGCTGAGCCGTGCAGGGTGGATAAGCGAAAACAGGCTACTGCAGGCAACTCTATCTCCGATTCTGCCTCCTTTCCTTCCCCTTCCTCTTCTCAATCTAACAATAACACTCTTTTAGATACTATAAATATGGTTGGTTTAGATCATAACACTGAGCCCAATACCAGGTTGCCAAATATCGAAAATGGTTCTAGTAGACGATCATTCATTAAACCTAAGTTAGGTTTTAACGTAGGCGCATTTAATGTGCGAACATTAAAACAACTTGGACAGCAAGAATCTCTTGCGCGTACGTTGGATAAATTAGAAATCGACATATGTTGCGTATCTGAAACCAGAATACAGGATCCTACGTGTATTACATAACTAGTTGCACCATCCCTATCTAAGCGTTATTGGCTTCGAACATCTGGTTCCACAGAGTCCTCTCAAGCCGGTAAATGGGGCGTTGGTATTGCCCTTAGCGCGCGAGCTGAAGCTTGCTTAATTGAATGGATCCCTTTAAATAGTCGATTGTGTGCGGCACGTTTAAATACATCTACTAAAATCAAAGCAAACAACCGTTATCATCGTTGCCTCTTCGTTGTATCTGCATATGCTCCTACCGATTGCAGCACAGAAGAAAGCAAGGACGCTTTTTACTCCGAATTAAGCTCCTTACTAAGTAAAGCACGATGTTCGGATATAGTCCTGGCTATGGGTGACATTAATGCTCAAGTTGGTCGCTTAAGTAACACAGAATTTCATTTGGGTGGAAGATACACTCTAAGCTCGACTCGCAATGATAATGGTGAACGGCTTTTGGATAGCTGCGCTGAACATAGACTATATTTAAGTAGTACAAATTTCAGACGTAGTGTTAGACGTTGTGCTACATGGTGTCCTCCAGCACCCGGACAACGGTGGACTCAAATAGATCATTAGCAATTAGTTATAGATGGCGTGGTTGCATCCAGGATTGTCGCTCTTTTTGGAACACATGTCGACTCGGACCATGCACTTATCCGTTGTAGATTTGCTCTAAAATTTTCCGGGAAAATAATTAAGAATAAACCCCAAATTGATGTAGGCAAACTCGAACAACCGTCCTTCCGACAAAACTATGAAAATATTCTAAAGGCTAATCTAACTGGTCTGAATGGTGAAAATCCGAATATACTTTGGTCCAAGATAAGTTCCATTATGCACAATGCAGGTACTACTGTATGTCGCATTGCAGGCCCCCGTAGAAATAATCACTGGCTCTTTGTAAAATCTATGGAAATACTCGAAACAAGCTGCAAAAATTCCACCTGGCTCGGCTCATAATAATACTCGTTGCAATATAAGATGTCAACTTAAGCACAGTCTATAGTCGTTTTAGAAAACATTTGGACCAGAAAGGTTGAAGAAATGGAAGAAGCTTTCGCGTTAGGTAATAGTCGCTGTTTGTTCCAACTTATTCGCGCAACAGGTCCGAGAAAATTAAAAACTAGTTAAACTATAAATGATAGTAAAAACCATTTAATAACCGATAAAATAGGTCGTCTTGATAGGTGGGCTGAACACTTAAAAGATCAATTTTCTTGGGCACCAGCGTCAGTTTCGATTCTCGAAAGCATGTCTGCATCAACAGTGTGGAATTTTAGTCTCGAAGAACCATCAAAGTACGTTATGCAATCCTATCTGTTACACGCCGCGGGCCCCGATGATTTGCTTCCAGGATTATTTAATGATGGTGGCGATATAATATTTGGAGCGTTAGTCAAACTTTTCCATACTATGTGGAATGAGGAAACCGTATCACTTGATTGGAATGAGTCGATCATCATTCCTATCTTCGCAATATAAGACGCCAACTTAAGCGCAGTCTAAGAGGCGATCTCGAAAACTTTTGGAACAGAAAGGCTGAAAAAATGGAAGTAGCTTTCGCGTCAGGTAATAGTCGCTGTTTGTTCCAACTTATCCGCACAACAGGTGCGAAAAAGTTAAAAGTTAGCGAAACTATAAATGATAGTAACGACGAATTAATAACCGATAAAATAAGTCGTCTTGACAGGTGGGCTGAACACTTTAGAGATCAATTTTCTTGGCCACCCGCGTCAGTTCCGATTCCCGAAAGCATGTCTGCATCAACAGTGTGGAATGTTAGTCCCGAAGAACCATCCGAGTTAGAAGTACGCGATGCAATCCTATCTCTTAAGCGCCGCAAAACCGCAGGCCCCGATGATTTACTTCCGGGATTGTTTAAGGATGGTGGCGATATAATTTCAGGAGCGTTGACCAAACATTTTCATACTATATGGAATGCGGAAACCGTACCACTTGACTGGAATGAGTCGACCATAATTCCCATCTTCAAAAAAGGCAATCGTAATTTGTGCGATAACCATCGTGGTATAAGTTTGACTCCGGTCGTATCTAGGTTATTTGCTTCGATTATCCTACGTCGTTTTAGCGCTTCACGTGAATCACATACAAGAGAAGAACAGGCCGGATTCCGCGCAGGACGGGGTTGTATAGATAATATGTTTACGTTAAGGCATGTTTTCGAACAGAGACATTTATATCACCGTCCCAACAATAGTCGTCTTTCTAGACTTTAATGGTGCATTTGATTCGGTAGATCGCAATGTTTTATTCCATATCTTGTCGAAGAGCGGTGTGTCCGCAAAATTTGTTAATATTATACGAGCTCTCTACACAAATACCTCTGGTCGCGTTAAGGTCTACAACGAATTAACGCATAACTTTACAACCAGCACTGGTGTTCGTCAAGGTTGTCCACTTTCCCCATTTTTGTTTAATTTTGTAATCGATGCTATTATGAACAACACTCTCTCACACATTCAGGACGCTGGAGTTGAAGTTCTCCCGGGAGATAAACTAGTCGATCTTGACTATGCGGACGATATCGTACTATTATTCGACAATCAGCATGCTGCCCAGACCACCTTAAATAGATTAGCAAACGTTGTTCCGTCTTTCGGTATGAAATTCGCACCATATAAATGTAAGATACTGTTACAGGATCACCAACCACTCACTCCAACGTTGCGACTGCAGAATGAAGATCTTGACATAGTCGACAGGTTTACATATTTTGGGAGCTCTATCAATAACGTAGGCAATATGTCTGATAAGGTGAGAATACGGATCGCGAAAGCTAGAGTAGCTTTCTCGAACCTTCGTCATTTATGGAGAAACGCGAATATTTCACTTTGCCTTAAAGGTCGTGTTTACAATGCATCTGTACTCGCAGTCTTACTATACGCTAGTGAAACTTGGCCTCTTAGAGTTGATGATCTGAGACGCTTACAGGCATTCGATCATCGTTGTTTGAGAAGTATAGCACATGTTGGTTACCAACAACGAATAACTAACGTTGACATCCGTAGACGTATTTTTGGATCTGACAATAAGTGCTCGTCATTAGAAAAACAAATAAGGCTCCATCAACTTCGTTCGCTCGGTCACGTTTTCCGTGTGCTCTCATTTCGATTGCCCAATAGAGCTCTGTTCTCTCATCCAGCACCAAATTGGCGTAAGAAACAAGGTGGGCAGATTTTGACATGGCAGAAACAATTAAAGTCACTTACATCCAAATTGGGTAGTATAGGACCCACTCGTCTTCCGGGATGGGGTCCTCGTGCGCATTACAAATCTTGGTTAAAAGCCCTTAGCGATATGGCATCGAATCGAGCTCAGTGGCGATCTTGTTTCAGATGTCTAGTAGAATCATCTTCGTAACTTTCTTTCCTTAGTAGGGCAAAGTTAGCTGCGAGGTTTGGTTTTTTATGACGTGAATTAGTGAAATCCGCAAGGAAGCTGTATTGCTGATGTCGCCTTGCCCGAATGCTAACTTGGCCATAATGATGTTGTGGAGAGGTTTAGTTTGCCTCATTTCTGTGAGTTATCCTGATAAATTTACTCATAGTAGCAAGGTATTCCTTCTCTCTCTACCCTTTCTCTCTCTCTCTCTCGTAAATCTCAATAATAATTTGTCTAAATTCACTTATATACTTTTTTCACTCCTTATGGTTATATGGCAGTGAAACATTAGTCATTTGACTTGTGTGGCTGGACATGATGATGATGATGATATGAAAGAGGACATGGTTCAGAAATTGAGAAGAGATCTGCTTTACGGTGTAAGAGGACAAAGGTGAGGGGGTAATAAAATTCTCTAGCATAGGAGAGGAGGGACTAGGCGTAGGCTTTGAATAAAGTTTTAGAGTAGGGGTTTGTGTTTTGAGACGGGCCCATTTGAAGAGTTTGGAAGTAGTGTGATTAAGATGTAGAGAGATATAGGTGTTTAACAGAGTCAATCATTTCAATATTAAGAAAACATGCAGTCGTGGACGAAGGGATGGAGTCGGAGCTATGTTTGGCAATCTGTCGTATGTGAGGGCTTTCGAGAATATAAAAATTCCGACGTAAGCTGGGAGGCTTCCGGGATACATTTTGAAAGAATCCATTCTAGCTGTTCTGAAATTGTGGTTGCGTTGTGGTAACATTGGTAGAGGGAGTATATTGATCGGTCATTGTTTTGCAAGATACGAGGTCGTCATATGCGCTGTCATAGTCGGAAATTTGCAAACACTTCATTTGAATATCTTTTCTGTTGCTATAGGTTTCCTTCCTGGTATATAAAATTTCCGAATAGTGTTTATTTTAAAATAAATAGATTTTTGCGATACTGGGAACAGAAAAATTAGCTGATTTGGGACTAACACAAGGCTGTTCTCAGTTCCTCTATTCGTTGTAAATCCCTCTGATACTTCTATTGATATCCTTCATGGATCTACAATTTATCACAAGTATTAGGAAGAAATTAATAGAGCAAGTGTAGCATTTCATTTAACCGTTTCGTTTATACTTTTGACTTGGCAGTCTGATTATAATTAATCGACGCTTCACTATATAGGTGTGCATCTCCTAGCTGTATGTGTCTATTATAGTGCTGTACAGCCAACTAAATGGAACTGCAGTGGCTGAACTTTAATCATTTATATGCGATAGAATAATCTTTTTGTGCTTACCTTGTGAAATTAAATAATTGAAGCTGACCTCACGAATTAGAGGATATAGTAAAGTAAAGCAAATACACCATTAATGTCACGGAGAGTGATAAAAATTAAAGTGTGAAATTTCACTAAAACGACTCGCTTTGTACTTATGTCTGGCTAATATCATAAAAATTGCTTTCATTTCATGATCTATGTGCATGTCGCTTATATTCATGTGTGTATAATATATATATATATATATATATATATATATATATATATATATATATATAATTTCAGGAGCGTTGACCAAACTTTTTCATACTATTTTGAATGAGGAAACTGTACCACTTGATTGGAATGTGTTGACCATCATTCCCATCTTCGAAAAGGCAATCGTAATTCTGTGCGATAACCATCGTGGCATAAGTCTGACTCCGGTCGTATCTAGGTTATTTGCTTCGACTATCCTACGTCGTCTTAGCACTTCAGGTGAATCATATACAAGAGAAGAAAAGGCTGGATTCTGCGCAGGACGAGGTTTTATAGATAATGTTTTTACGTTAAGGCAAGTTCTTCGAACAAAGACATTTCTATCACCGTCCCACAATAGCCGTCTTTCTATACTTTCAAGGTTGCATTTGATTCAGTGGATCGCAATGTTTTATTCCATATTTTGTCGAAGATGCGGTGTGCCTACAAAATTTGTTAATATTGTACGAGCTCTCTACACAAATACCTCTGGTCTCGTTAAGGTCTACAACGAATTAACGCATAACTTTACAACCAGCAGTAGTGTTCGTCAAGTTTTTCCACTTTCCCTCTTTTTGTTTAGTTTTGTAATCGATGCTATTATGAACAACACTCTCCCACACATTCAGGACGCTGGAGTTGAAGTTCTCCCGGGAGATAAACTAGTCGATCTTGACTATGCGGACGATATCGTACTATTATTCGACAATCAGCATGCTGCCCAGACCACCTTAAATAGATTAGCAAACGTTGTTCCGTCTTTCGGTATGAAATTCGCACCATATAAATGTAAGATACTGTTACAGGATCACCAACCACTCACTCCAACGTTGCGACTGCAGAATGAAGATCTTGACATAGTCGACAGGTTTACATATCTTGGGAGCTCTATCAATAACGTAGGCAATATGTCCGATGAGGTGAGAATACGGATCGCGAAAGCTAGAGTAGCTTTCTCGAACCTTCGTCATTTATGGAGAAACGCGAATATTTCACTTTGCCTTAAAGGTCGTGTTTACAATGCATCTGTACTCGCAGTCTTACTATACGCTAGTGAAACTTGGCCTCTTAGAGTTGATGATCTGAGACGCTTACAGGCATTCGATCATCGTTGTTTGAGAAGTATAGCACATGTTGGTTACCAACAACGAATAACTAACGTTGACATCCGTAGACGTATTTTTGGATCTGACAATAAGTGCTCGTCATTAGAAAAACAAATAAGGCTCCATCAACTTCGTTGGCTCGGTCACGTTTTCCGTGTGCTCTCATTTCGATTGCCCAATAGAGCTCTGTTCTCTCATCCAGCACCAAATTGGCGTAAGAAACAAGGTGGGCAGATTTTGACATGGCAGAAACAATTAAAGTCACTTACATCCAAATTGGGTAGTATAGGACCCACTCGTCTTCCGGGATGGGGTCCTCGTGCGCATTACAAATCTTGGTTAAAAGCCCTTAGCGATATGGCATCGAATCGAGCTCAGTGGCGATCTTGTTTCAGATGTCTAGTAGAATCATCTTCGTAACTTTCTTTCCTTAGTAGGGCAAAGTTAGCTGCGAGGTTTGGTTTTTTATGACGTGAATTAGTGAAATCCGCAAGGAAGCTGTATTGCTGATGTCGCCTTGCCCGAATGCTAACTTGGCCATAATGATGTTGTGGAGAGGTTTAGTTTGCCTCATTTCTGTGAGTTATCCTGATAAATTTACTCATAGTAGCAAGGTATTCCTTCTCTCTCTACCCTTTCTCTCTCTCTCTCTCGTAAATCTCAATAATAATTTGTCTAAATTCACTTATATACTTTTTTCACTCCTTATGGTTATATGGCAGTGAAACATTAGTCATTTGACTTGTGTGGCTGGACATGATGATGATGATGATATGAAAGAGGACATGGTTCAGAAATTGAGAAGAGATCTGCTTTACGGTGTAAGAGGACAAAGGTGAGGGGGTAATAAAATTCTCTAGCATAGGAGAGGAGGGACTAGGCGTAGGCTTTGAATAAAGTTTTAGAGTAGGGGTTTGTGTTTTGAGGCGGGCCCATTTGAAGAGTTTGGAAGTAACTTGATTAAGATGTAGAGAGATATAGGTGTTTAACAGAGTCAATCATTTCAATATTAAGAAAACATGCAGTCGTGGACGAAGGGATGGAGTCGGAGCTATGTTTGGCAATCTGTCGTATGTGAGGGCTTTCGAGAATATAAAAATTCCGACGTAAGCTGGGAGGCTTCCGGGATACATTTTGAAAGAATCCATTCTAGCTGTTCTGAAATTGTGGTTGCGTTGTGGTAACATTGGTAGAGGGAGTATATTGATCGGTCATTGTTTTGCAAGATACGAGGTCGTCATATGCGCTGTCATAGTCGGAAATTTGCAAACACTTCATTTGAATATCTTTTCTGTTGCTATAGGTTTCCTTCCTGGTATATAAAATTTCCGAATAGTGTTTATTTTAAAATAAATAGATTTTTGCGATACTGGGAACAGAAAAATTAGCTGATTTGGGACTAACACAAGGCTGTTCTCAGTTCCTCTATTCGTTGTAAATCCCTCTGATACTTCTATTGATATCCTTCATGGATCTACAATTTATCACAAGTATTAGGAAGAAATTAATAGAGCAAGTGTAGCATTTCATTTAACCGTTTCGTTTATACTTTTGACTTGGCAGTCTGATTATAATTAATCGACGCTTCACTATATAGGTGTGCATCTCCTAGCTGTATGTGTCTATTATAGTGCTGTACAGCCAACTAAATGGAACTGCAGTGGCTGAACTTTAATCATTTATATGCGATAGAATAATCTTTTTGTGCTTACCTTGTGAAATTAAATAATTGAAGCTGACCTCACGAATTAGAGGATATAGTAAAGTAAAGCAAATACACCATTAATGTCACGGAGAGTGATAAAAATTAAAGTGTGAAATTTCACTAAAACGACTCGCTTTGTACTTATGTCTGGCTAATATCATAAAAATTGCTTTCATTTCATGATCTATGTGCATGTCGCTTATATTCATGTGTGTATAATATATATATATATATATATATATATATATATATATATATATATATATAATTTCAGGAGCGTTGACCAAACTTTTTCATACTATTTTGAATGAGGAAACTGTACCACTTGATTGGAATGTGTTGACCATCATTCCCATCTTCAAAAGCAATCGTAATTCTTGCGATAACCATCGTGGCATAAGTCTGACTCCGGTCGTATCTAGGTTATTTGCTTCGACTATCCTACGTCGTCTTAGCACTTCAGGTGAATCATATACAAGAGAAGAAAAGGCTGGATTCCGCGCAGGACGAGGTTTTATAGATAATGTTTTTACGTTAAGGCAAGTTCTTGAACAAAGACATTTCTATCACCGTCCCACAATAGCCGTCTTTCTATATTTCAAGGTTGCATTTGATTCAGTGGATCGCAATGTTTTATTCCATATTTTGTCGAAATGCGGTGTGCCTACAAAATTTGTTAATATTGTACGAGCTCTCTACACAAATACCTCTGGTCTCGTTAAGGTCTACAACGAATTAACGCATAACTTTACAACCAGCAGTAGTGTTCGTCAAGTTTGTCCACTTTCCCTCTTTTTGTTTAGTTTTGTAATCGATGCTATTATGAACAACACTCTCCCACACATTCAGGACGCTGGAGTTGAAGTTCTCCCGGGCGATAAACTAGTCGATCTTGACTATGCGGACGATATCGTACTATTATTCGACAATCGAGATGCTGCCCAGGCCACCTTGAATAGATTAACAGACGTTCCGTCTTTCGGTATGAAATTCGCACCCTCTAAATGTAAGATACTGTTACAGGATCACCCACCACTCACTCCAACGTTGCGACTGCAGAATGAAGATCTTGACATAGTCGACAGGTTTACATATCTTGGGAGCTCTATCAATAACGTAGGCAATATGTCCGACGAGGTGAGAATACGGATCGCGAAAGCTAGAGTAGCTTTCTCGAACCTTCGTCATTTATGGAGAAACGCGAATATTTCACTTTGCCTTAAAGGTCGTGTTTACAATGCATATGTACGCGCAGTCTTACTATACGCTAGGCTGGCCCTTGAGTGATGTCTGAGACGCTTACATGCATTCGATCACCGTTGTTTGAGAAGTATAGCACATGTTGGTTACCAACAACGAATAACTAACGTTGACATCCGTAGACGTATTTTTGGATCTGACAATAAGTGCTCGTCGTTAGAAAAACATAAGGCTCCATCAACTTCGTTGGCTCGGTCACGTTTTGCGTATGCCCTCATTTCGATTGCCCAGTAGAGCTCTGTTCTCTCATCCAGCACCAAATTGGCGTAAGAAACAAGATGGGCAGATTTTGACATGGCAGAAACAATTAAAGTCACTTACATCCAAATTGGGTCCTCATGTGCATCATAGTTCTTGGTTAGAAATTCTTAGCGATATGGCATTGAATGGAGCTCAGTGGCGATCTTCTTGCAGATGTCTAGTAGAATCGTCTGCGTAACTTTCTTTTCATAGTAGTTGCAAATTTAGCTGCGAGGTTTGGTTTGTTTATGACGTGATACAGTGAAATTCGCAAGGAAGCTGTATTGCTGATGTCGCCTTGCTCGAAAGCTAACTTGGACATAATGGTGTTCCGGAGAGAATTAGTTTGCCTCATTTCTGTGAGTTATCCTGATAAATTTACTCATAGTAGCAAGATATTTCTTCTCTCTCTGTCTCTCCCTTTCTCTTATAAATCTCACTAATAATTTGTCTAAATTCATGTATATACTTTTTTTCACTCCTTATAGTTATATGGCAGTAAAACATTAGTCACTTTTGGCTTTTGTATGGCTGGAAATGATGATGATAATGATGAATTGTATATATAAAGCTTAAGTATTCAGATAAATCTAATTTCTTACGCATGTGCATCCATCTAAGTGAAACTTCAGTCAGTGAATTTTAAGTTATCATTTGCACACGTCGAATTAATTGCTCTATTCTTACAATTTCAATTAATTTAATACAACGTTCGTCTCATTGTTTAAGGAAGGGAGAGTTGACAAAGGAATGTAGAAAATGTTTTATGTAGGTGACCAAAATTGAAGTAAAATAATAATAATAATAATAGGTCCGACATTGAAATTGTGAAAAGCAACTAACTGAAATATAAGTATTGTAAAAATTCTTTCGGAGAAATTGATCACGGCTTTATTGCTTATTTTCTTACAAACATTTTCTGTTTTGATGCGAAACTAGGTTTTTTAATGCTATAGTCTATTTCGTTCAATTTGCTTATAGTGATAGCTGGTAGGTGCGCCAGTTCTTGCAACAAAGCTTTGTTTCTTCGTTGTTATGGTGGTAATGCATGCATTTGGTTGACGCTTTAATTTTTTGTAATTGATTCTTCATAAGCGTTTTTTGTTTAAGACAGTCTGATAATGATATATTTTCTTAAGTATTATACATGTTGCGCTTTTAGTTCAGTAGCCAGTCAGTACATTTAATTGACATTGCATTCATTGTTATTCCGATCAATATTTGCTTGTCACAATAATGTGGAATTAAGCTGTAATGTGTTGCGTTTGTGGAAATTTTATCATCAGTGAATACGAGACCAAAGTATTTTTTGTCTTGTTAGCTGAAGAATTCTTCGTATGGACCCAGATTGATATATCGCGTTGATAGTACTGTTAGTGTAGTATATATAACTAAGTAGGTAATCGGCAAGTTCAAAATTTCCAACAATTTTTTTCTAGTTTATTATATTCCCAAAGATGCTGGAGATATTTTTATAAGTTTGTGAATCGGTTGTACAAAAATATAAAACCTAAATTAAAACGTAAACAAATATTAATATCATTATTATTATTTAATATATTTCTTATAAATATAGATAACTAAATATTTATTTTATAATATTGGAGATAGAATAAATATTTTAGTCACTGAAAAATGTTTTCAATAAAATGCAAAATTGTAACAAATATAATACTATAATTGTATTTCAGCTAATTCACTCAGGTGGAAAGACTGGATCTGATATTCGATCTGTGACATTTGGTCATTACTTAAGTATGCACATAATCACTTGTCCAATTGATTTTTTTTGCGGAAACATAACCTATTTAACCATAATATATGCATCGAGTGGGATTTGTTTCTTTGACTTTAAAAATGTATCTAGTGAGTTTGTTTGTTTCACGTCTCTTCCTTGAACAGATTTCATTCAACGAGCTAAATCATTTTTAATGGGCTCCAAGCTAGAGCAGCATATAAGATGATTGGTCGAATTCAAATTCATTATCATGGACAGCAAAACAAATTTCGTTAGTAGATTCAATTTTAGTAGACGAGCAGATCTTACACTGCCCAATTTGATTATGGTTGTCTAGCTGCTTCTGCTATGTGAAATTCTGCCCATCTTGTTTCTTTTGCCAGTGTTGGTCTGTCTGAGAATGTAAGTAAGAATGTAATTCTGTTTGGCAATCAAATTGAAGAAATGTGTAAAATGTGACGTAGTCATCGCAGTTGATGCAGCCTTTTTTGTTTATCTAATGACAAGCACTTATTGACCGATCCATAACTATATCTACGGGTGTCAGCGTTGCTTATTTGTTGTTGACGACATATACGGACTGTTTTTCTCATATAACGGTTGCCGCATGCCTGCAGTCTTTTAGGATCTGCGACTCTAAAGATTAAGGCTTACTAACGTATAACATAAATGCATATACAAATGCATTGTTGACAAGACCATAAGGGAAGATGAATGTTGTGAGAAGGATGCACTAGCTTTTACTATTATAATATTCATCACGCCGCTCATATGGCCTGAGTTATTGATATAGTTACCAAGATATGTAACTTTAGCAACTACGTCCACACCATCTTGAATTCGATGAGCTGAAGTAATAGATGGGTAACCATCTGGTTGTATTTTACCTTTAGTGTGTGAATTTCACACCGAAAGACGGAACAACGGCTGCTTCCCCATCTACCCTGGCCTAAGAAGAATAGAATACAATAGAATAGTGTTGAATAATAACACTCTACTGTCTGCATAGCCAATATCGATTAATTTACCGCTAGTAGAACTTCGACACCTACTTCACTAATGAATTTAGGGAGCCTGAAGTTCTGTTTGAATTAAACTGGGTTTGGCGTAGGAATACTGGTTCGCAGAGTCGTAAATATGTTCACGCCAACTCTAGGCAAGGTTTCGATCGGAAATTGGATACGTGGAGTAAATTCATGCAAAACGTGACATTATTAAGTTGCGCTACTGGTATTAGCGGCCTCTGGGGACGCGGCAAGGATCGACTTCTGCCGAGCTTTCCCGACGTAATAGCCTGGCAGCTGTTGCTTTTGGAAAATTGTGCTAACCACTTTTAAATCGCTTATTCACTTGACAAAGTATCAAGTCCAAGGTCCTAAAATCAACTGTACTATTGGTCATGCTATATTTTACGAAGCCTTGGCAGAATTGGCAAAATTGAATTTTAGTTGTATTGCGATGATTCATTATAAATCCTAATGTGAACGGAAGTGTTTGCGTAGTGAGCTTGTATAACATTTTAAAATTTAATTTTTCTGTCATCTTTCGGCAGAACAGCGAAGAGGAAGTTTTCATTCACAGAGTCAAATGTGCATTTGAAGTGTAGAAAGACAGTTGTTTTAGGACGATGATAATCAAACTATTTTTAAAGTACCTGCCGAAAGGTTAAAATTTGATGTACAAAACCCCGGTTTGGCCGAAATCAGGCTTTTTGTTCTCTAGACAATTCAATTTAACAATAATTGATTGCGCGGGTGGTGGTAACAATGCTTTAAATCAAGTTTGCGAGCTTGAAGTAAACACCAACCCCATTGTATTTAACCGGTCTTCGAACAACATAACGGTAGTTTTGTTCTCTAGCTTTGGGTTCATGCGAAGCGCTGAAACGGCGTAAGATAGTTATAGCAAATAAGTGAGATACAACTGAAGTCACGCTTATAACACGATGGTTAGCGCATGATATATGATTGTCACATTAAAAATGTGAATGATGATCCATACAGCCCAAGATACTAGTAATGCTTTGAAGCCACATTACCGTAGACTATGAAGTTAGTTGTCATCATGCACAGCCATACAAAGCTAAAAATGAAAAATATTTCACTGCCATATAACTGTAAAAACCGAAAAAAATAACAACAAAAATAAGAAATCAGACACAAATTATTCGTAAAATTTACGATAGTGGAGAGAAAGATAATGCCTAGTTACTATGAGTGTATTTATCAAGATAACTCACAAAAGTGAGGCAACATATACCTCTAGAAAACACCATTATGGCCAAGTCAGCTTTAGAGCAAGGCAACATCAGCAATACAGCTTCCTTGCGGCTTTCACTGCATCACATAATAAGTTTATGAGTGAACACAAATACGTATAAGGCATTGCACCATCCAACTGTTCTACATTTATTGACTAACTGTGTTGTGGGTTTTTGGTGTTCAGCAGGAGCCTACTAATGATTTTCTGATAAGAACGTAATGCATATGTACACGAGATTATACATTTTGTTCTTGCTGAATGTCGAATGTCATTTGATCCCATATAAATGATTGGATTACGTGATACGCTATACCCAATAAAAAGTTGCAGATATATAAGTCTCAGTAACAAAGAATATATAGATATTATATATTTAATTCAATTATGCAATTATTATCACTAAATGTGATAACTGACGTCGATTGAATCCACAGTGTATGGATTTTCTAGAGTAATAGTTGTTTCATTCTCAATTTTATTGAAATTTAGACTATCTCGAAAGCCATTGTGTTGGTACCCTTTACAGACTCGGTATCTCGAAGTGCATTGTTTTGGTACACTTTACAGTGAGTTGGATTTAAAGTCACATCGCCAAAGACATTACGAGAAATTAATTCCGTTCATGCTTCAATAAACATTCGTATTGATTTTACCGTTCAAATGTCCGACATTTCGTGACCAAATTTATAGTCCGTATAGGGCTTTGCACTGGCTCCTATCAGTGAGTCACCAGTAAACATGAAACAACAACATTTAAGCATTACGTAAAACTCGTGTGTTTATGTGATCATACATTTTGTTCATGCTGACTTTGGTATGTCTTTCTTGTCCAATTTGAACTAATTTGTTCATTACATAATACATAATTACATTTCGATTAGTTCTATGCAACGAAGAATATATAATTGTTACGGTCTCCTCATTCCATATAGTACGAAAGAGATTCGTGAACGTGCTAATAAGTTTTTTTCACTAACCATTAATAATGTCGGTCGCAGATCATAGGGGACTGCGACTTTGTAATATTTAAGAGATAGGCCATCATTCTGTATCTCTAATTGTGACGGTTCGAGATTAGCGTTTCACATTTTGATACATGCATACTTTCGGGCATTGGAACTATTGCAGATAACGAAGATTATTTATTTTTTGATAGTTCAATCTCTAGATTAACATAGAACATTTTATAAGTTATTAGATCACTTTTAAATCATTTTTTTCTCGCCGTTTTTTTTAAATTTCTCGGTCATATTACGAGATTAAATATTGATGTATATTGCGTGGTGCTGTCCTTCTTGTTTTTTATACTTCCGCCATTTTTGTGTACGGGACAATTGATAGCACTCGTAGGTCGGTAAAATCTTGAATCCTTTACATTTCCAGGTGCACAAATTTTTGGCCTAGATTGATGGGTTCACACTTGGCCCCTCTTTTTGAAACCGTCCATCAACTGCTTGTCTAAAAATGACGTTGAAACCAGATTTTCCGAATATTTTCCGATGGGTTCTCACTTCTCCCCTCTTTTTTATTAGGAAAATCTGGTACGGAAGTCATTTTCAGACAAGCAGCTGATGGAAGGCTTCAAAAAGAAGAGACAAGTGAGAACCAATCAATCAAGGCCAAAAATCCGTGCACCTGGAAATGTAAAGGATTCAAGATTTTATCGACCTACGAGTGCTTTCAATTGTCCCGCACAAAAATTGGCTGAAGTATAAAACAATATTACGAGATTAATTTAGAGCAAATATTGACTGTTAAATATTCTGTCTACCAAGGCTGACAAACACTGCTAGGCCGCCAATGGCGAAATTTTTCTTCAGCCGGTGAAAAGTGCAATCTGCGACTTACGCGTTTGCTCTCATTTCATTACTACTCATTTAGCACTACCTTTTATTGAGTTGTTAAACCGATCTCTAAGCTTTACATAAAACATGACAATGGTATCTAATTAGATCCAAAAAAGATTCTTGCTACTATTATCAGATGGATTAGCTACATTATCGAATAAAGTGCTTTTCAACATGGTGTCTCACGTTCGATCGTATTTTCTAAATTACTTTACTTTAATTAACTGCGGCTGACTCCTTTTGGAGGATAAGCCGACTCCACATTTCATGGAGTTTCTTGGGAATTTGGTACAAGTGGTGTCCCCTCACCACTCGGCTTTTTGATTGAGGACGCACCTCTAGCCTTTGCACATCCAAGCGCAGTCTGCAAGGCAGCAGTAAGTTGCATGGTTGCCGGTGGCTGTTGAGAGCTCATTCGCCATTCGGAAGTACGGGGTACCGTCCAGGAGTCCATGTAATCCTGTGGCTGTTGAACCCTTTTGTGGCGGGGAACACACGCCGAGTCATGGTGCCGTCGTCGGGCTCATGTGGTATTTTATAGGAGATCCGATTGCCGGTCGGAAATCCACCACGCCCTGGTGACACCACCGCCATAGCCCCGTTAGCCCATGTACGATCGTCCATCGAGACATGGTTGACACCGTCGTACCACGTTGAGGAGGGGATGGACTTTACGACGGGTATTTTCTAAATGTAAAATTAGAAAGAATAGGAACACAATTAAACAATCATTCATTACGCGTGTAGTGGTAACATTCTTTGAACTAGTGTGCAAGCTTGAAATAAACAGCAATTCCATTGTATTTAACCAGACGTCGAACAAGATAGCAAATCCAATCAATCACACATACTGACGCGTTCCATCCTTGCATTATCATCAGTAGCGAGAATCAAACACAAATGCGTATATATATATATATATATATATATATAAAGTAAAGTATATATATATATATATATATATATAATACAATTAAACTATCATTGCTTGCCTGAGTGGTGGTAACAGTTCTTTAAATAACGTTTGCGCGCTTGCTGTAAAGACCAATCACTTTGTATTTGACCAGTAGTCGAAGGAAAAAGCTGAATTACCGCCAGTCTCATGTACTGACACGTTTCGACCTTCCATGATCATCATCAGAGTACGACGGCAAACTGACTAGCAAGGATTAAACCGCAATTCTTATATATGTAAAGCAAAATTGAATGTGCAGCTCTCACCTCTAGTAGTCTCGCTTAAATTGTACTTGACTGGACGTGTCGAGTGCACAATTTCTATACTGTAACGAACATTAACGTTTTTGCAGGTTTCGCCACACACATATATATAATTCAATTAAAAAATCATTGATTGCGCAAGTGGTGGTTACAATTCTTTAAATCAAGTTTTTGAATTTGGCGTATACACCAATCACATTTATTTTAACCTGTCGTCGAACAACTTAAAAAACTACCGTAAGTCACACGTACTGACGCGTTTCGACCACCTATGATCATTACTAGGGTACGAGGAAACACTGGCTTGTGTGAATCAAAACGCATTGCATATATATGGAAAGTAAAATTGAATATGCGGCTCTCACCTGTAGTAGTCCTTCGTACATTGTACTGGAATTGTCGGCTGCACAATTTCTATGCAGTCACGAACATTAACATATTTGCAGCCTTCACCACACACACACATATATAAATAAATATATATATATATATATATATATATATATATATATATATATATTCTTATAATTAGGAAAACAACACAAATAACAACAAAAAGTGGATAAAGGCCATTTATTTCGTGAATACTAATCATCTCTCTTATACAATCATACATATTTTCTTATACATTTGGGTTCAATTGTTGGCGTTATCGGTGATAAATCTGACTCTGTTTTATATATCTGACTCATTTATATATATATATATATATATATATATATATATATATATATATATATAGTACAATTAAACAATCATTGATTGCGAAATAAGAATAATCCTCAAATAGATTTAAGCAAATTCGAGCAACCGTCCTTCCGACAAAAATGTGAAGATATACTAAAGGCAAAGCTCTCTTGTCTTGATGGCGAAAATTCGACTTTAATTTGGTCCAAGTTGAGTTCCACTATGCACAATGTGGGTTCTGCTATATTTAGCATTAGAGGCCTCCGTAGAAATAATCATTGGCTCTCTGTAAAATCTATGAAGATACTCGAAACAAGGTGCCAAATCCAACCTGGCTTGGCTCATAATAATACTCGTCAAAATATAAGACGCTAACTTAAGCGCAGTCTAAAAGTCGATCTCGAATACTTTTCGACTAGGCATGCTGAAGAAATGGAAGAAGCTTTCGCATCGGGTAATATTCGCTATTTGTTCCAACTTATTCGCGCAACAGATCCGACAAAAAAAAGAATTAGCGAAAATATAAATGAATGTAACAACCATTTAATAACCGATAAAATAAATCGTCTTGATAGGTAGGCTGAACACTTCAAAGATCAATTTTCTTGGGCACCCGCATCAGTTCCGATTCCCAAAAGCATACCTGTATCATCAATGTGGAATGCTAGTCTCGAAGAACCATCACAGTTAGAAATACTGGATGTTATCGTATCTCTTAAACTTGGCAAAGACGCAGGCCATGATGATTTGCTTCCAGGATTATTTAAGGATGGTGATGATATAATTTCGAGAGTGATGACTAAATATTTTCGTACTATATAGAATAAGGAGACCGTACCACTTGCTTGGAATGAGTCTACCATCATTCCTATCTTCAAAAAAGGCAATCATAATTCATGCGATAACCATCGTGGTATAAGCTTGACTCCAGTCGTGTCTAGGTTATTTGTTTCGATTATCTTACATCGTCTTACCGCTTCACTTGAATCACACACTAGAGAAGAATAAGCCAGATTAATCTCAGGACGAGGTTTTATTGAGAATATTTTTACGTTAAAGCAAATTCTTGAACAGAGACATTTACATCACCGTCCTATAATAGCTGACTATCTAGAATTCAATGGGTGCATTTGACAGGTGGATCGCAATGTTTTATTCCATACTTTGTCAAAAAGTGGTGTGCTTACAAATTTGTTAATAGTATATGCGCTTTTTACACAAATTCTTCTGGTCGCATTAATGTCTACAACGAAATAACGCACATCTTTACAACCAGCAGTGGTTTTCTTAAAGGCTGTCCACTTTCCCCCATATTTTTAAATTTTTTAATCAATGTTATTAGGAAGAACACACTTCCACACATTCAGGATGCAGGAGTTGAACTTCTCCCGGGCATCAAACTAGTCGATCTTTATATATATATATATATATATATATATATATACATATGTGTGTGTGTGTGTGTGTGTGTGTACATACATTTGTGTGTCTATGTGTATGGCGAAAGCTGCTAGAAAGTTAATGTTTGTGACTGAATAGAAATTATGCAGCCGACATTTCCAGTCAAGCACAATGTATGTGAGATTAATAGAGGCGAGAGCCGCATGTTCGATTTTGCTTTGTTTATATATGCATTGCTGTTTGATCCTCGCTAGTCAGTTTGTCGTCGCACTCTGATGATGATCACAAAAGGTGGAAACGTCAGTTTGTGTGACTGACGGTAGTTTTGCTACGTTGTTTGTCGACTGATTAAACAATTTGGGATTGTTGTTTACATCAAGCTCGCAAGCTTGATTTAAAAAAAACAGTAGGAAATAGGAAAATGTTCTGTTCTCTACATGTATCAACTTCAATTCAGTCTCAATTGCCGTACATGTTTTTATTCTGACATTATTTTGAATGCATAATGGTAATCCACAGCAATTCACATATCTTTAAATTACAAAAAAGACTTGGATAAAATTAATTCTCTTCCTATTATGTAGCTGTCACGTATCTTAAAACGTTCTGTTTCGTCGGATACATTACAGTCATATTTTTCATTAATATTCCTTTACGGTTAGAGAGTGATATTATTACGTGTGAAATAAGTTCAAACTTATTTAAATTGAAACACCGTTTTAAATTTGTTGGCTAATTGACCGTTTCATTTTTACCTATTTTTCTTACATCAAGATGTTCCAAGTGCAATTTTAGCTAAATTTGGTAAACAAGGAAGGCTTCCAATACGTTCGCTGCCTGGATATGTTATGAAAAATGTGTTCACTCGTCTAAATTACCATGTCGCTGAAGCTGCTGTGCAGCTCTGTGATCTCAAGTAATCTATGCTTCAATTTATTTATCACGTGATTTTGATTATATTTTGTTATTTATTACTAGAGTTTGGAGGTTCTACTTTTGGGCTGTTAACATTATTTTTTTGCGCAAAATTTGATTGATATATGCCCATAATGTTTTCGCAGCAAAGAATCGTGTTTAATGACATCCCGTTGCCAGTCGCTAGTTAATGATTTTGTTTACATATGATCTGTGGTGATGCAAGACAAATCTCCTTTAACCAAAGTTTAAACCCCTAATATCTATTCAGCTGATATATCGAGAAAACTGTGCAAACCACTTTTGAATCACTCGTACATTTCATCAAGCATCAAGTCTAAGATCCTGAAGTTAATCATGCTGTCGGTTCTACTTTATGCTGCGGAGACTTAGAAGATGCTACACCTGAGCTATCTGTGTCTGAATAGCTTTATAAATCAATATATTCTATATGCTTAGTTTAGGTCATTGCCAGCTGAACTTGAAAAGATTTAATATTGATCAAACTTTACGAATAGAGTAGTTGTTTTCAGATGTTTTTTATTTACCTTATGTAAACCATTTTAAAGAGCGCCAATTTTGTTGTAAAGGCCATATGTGCATCCTGCTAGCCAGGCTATTGAGATTTTATCGGTAGATAGCTGGTATCTTAATAGAAGTTGTCAAACAATCTCGTGTCCGTATACTATAATTTGCAATATTGGTAACTTCTCCGTACCGTTTCGTACCCTATCTAATCACGGGGCACCTGCATTTGCGCAAACCTGCGGGGCAATTCAATGGAGAGGCGTGGTTAATTCGACCTTTATGAACCCACCGTGCGGGAGAACTAGATTCATTTACAAATTTATGTCGATTCCTCATTAGTTGGGACGGATAAGCCATTCCTACTCGCAGAAATGAGATCGTACATGTAGTCCTGATTCTCCGTTCTTATAAACTCAAATATTTTCTATAGTCCTTCGTCAACTTCAAATAGTTTGCCATCAGATCAGAGACAGAAATCCCTACCACTTTATAGAAATGTCAATATCATTCATGTTACTAAATGAGTGGGTGACTTCATCGCATACCACGCAACTAGTAACATAAGGCGGATTGAGAGTAAATATTTGATGTATTTAACGAACTGCTTTAAAATACTGGAGACGCTCGTACTCTGTTGGAATGACCGATATTTTATGTCGGATCGGAGCATAAAACTCGTAAAAGTGTTATGCCTCGACCATTTTAATTTGTACCGTTTATGATTGTATGTACACTGTAAAAGAACACTAGGTCGCCCATTTCTAGTGAGGATGGTTTGTATTCGGAGTTTTCCTTCTCCTAGATAGTCTGCCAACCAAGTCGGATGAGCACTATCTGCCCAGATGCCAGTGGCCAAAGTTTCCTTCAGCAGCCGAAACTTGCCCTTCGCGTCTGGCACGCTTGCTCTCATTCCATCACTACACATTTAACAATAAATGTTACTGCGCAGTTAGACCAAACTCGAGGCTTCACATGAAACGAGATGATGGCTGTGTCCCTTTAGACCCGGCAAGGTTCATGCTACTATTTCTGTTTCACTTTATATGGTTATATGACGGTGAAACATTAGTCACTTTTGGCTTTTGTATGGCTGTGTATGATGATGATGATGATGATATGCCTTGACATAGCTTCTAACTAATTAGCATTATCACGTCATTGTTGATCCTCACATGATGCGTAGATGGCCACAAACTACTGGCAAAGCTAACGAGGTTTAGCGCAATTTCCATTAAGTTCCATAACTATTTCCGCTTATTGGAGAGTGGGTGATCCAGCTGCTGTTGAGTAGGCTAGCAACAGTAGATACGGAAAATCCAAAAACGCCTTCGAATTTCATATACACTTTCTGCGATTTTTAATCTATTCCAAGTGTGTGTATATTCACGCATGGTATGGGAGACTCCTTTGAATTGGCAAATATCCCTTTCACGAAAACACATTGATGGAACCATTTATTGTATTGATGGTTGTAATCAGTTTTCGTGTTAAGTTAAGAATAAGAAAGAAGAGGCCGAAGGCGCTACCTTCTTAATTTTGAAGAGTTACTTGAGATCATTTACGCATAGAAGCTCCTATTGCTCCTATTTTTCTTTCAGTTGTCTAATACATCCGTTGCAAACAGGAATGTGTAATTGGTGAAAATTTTCTGATATTTTGCTTTTAGACCAAAGCAGAATGTACTGGAAGTTGGATTTGGTCCAGGATTTGGCTTGGAAATGGCAGTGAAAGAAGTCGCGCCTGTTTGCTTTGCAGCTTGTAATAGCATGTCAGTTTTTCAGCGGCCGTTTGGATTGGAACCATTAAAGCGAGCTGAAAGGTGAAGAAACATAAATTGGTGCCAATTTGCAACCATACGCTACTTAAACTCGTCTTCAGTTTTTTTGCTTCATTTCTGAAATTTGCATTATTGAGTTTAAAAAGTTTCCGCGTGAAGTTCTTCCAGAGCCCAGGAATCTTTATCTCTACTGGGTCCAGTCTATTGTCCTTACAAAGTTTTACTTATTGGTATTTTTCTGGGTTAATGTAGGTTTAATGCGACATGATCGAGTAAATGGACGAATTTGCTGATTTTAGTTTTCAGCTATTCAGTAACATTGTTCAAGTGGATGTTTAAACAGAATTCATTAATTATTTGTAAGCGCTATTTAGGTCTTACATGGCTATTTGTATTTAGCGATTGCGCAAAGTTATCCAAGCTCTTGGCCTATAGCCTTAAAAATACTGCCATGGCAACTGCTTTGCTCTGGGATTTTTCCGGCATCCGTAATTTTATTGGCACTAAAGAAATTGTTACATCTCTTGTTGAAACAAATTTTGATGCTATCGATTCTACTGATTCTACTAGAAAGGAGATTGTTGACGTTTGTCTATTTTAACGAACATTGGTTGCGTGGGCGGTAGTAAAAATTAATTAAATCAGTATTTCGAGCTTGATATAAACAAATGTCCTATTATGTGCATACATTTGTCGGTATAAACGAAGTATACTATATAATGTAGACTAGGTAGTTCATCAATAGACCGGCTTTGTTCTTATTTGGTGATCTAGTGGTTTGAGCGAAATATTGCTCAGCAGACGTACCCAGGTCTGTGGCAAATTATGGACAATACTACATGAGTTCCCATTAAGGACGAAATCGGTCTACCGGATGAATTGCCTTTTCTACATTATACAATGCTTAATTTCTAATGACAGATGTATGTAGATAATGGAACAAGTGTTTATATCAAGATCGCAACCTTGATTTAATTAATTTTCTGTTGGCATTATCTATTAAATCCTGGAGTGTCATTCACGCTATCATGTGCATACTTAACTCTGGTATATGGCTTAAGGCCCTTTTAGGGCACATAACTATGACAATTACAGGCTTTTATTTCGTATAGCATCGGCCAGACAGTTACAATTTTAATTCTGCCTGATTATTTCAACTTTCTTAATCTCATTATATCTAAAAATATCCTATCATAGATACTACAAATGTAATATCTAAGTCTAATATACATGCATGAATAGAAATATATATTTTATTAACGATAGGTTTCGAAGAGCCTATGCAATAGGACAGATTTAGCTACACCGCACCACTGGAGCTTATCAGCCACTAGACCACTAGAGTTTCACTGATTAATGTATTACTCAGTTAGCGAGGGTGCACTTCAGCCTGATTTGAAGACCGATATCGCGAATAATACTGTTCGACCATCATATTTATGTTCTTCCCATACAACGATTACAGGTCATCCATCCAAGTTACACCAGAAGCCTGCAAGCATGATGTGTCAGTTCTCGCAAACAATTTATTTCACCACCGAAATCGGCGTTCCTTCAAAAATTTTGTATAGAGCTGTGCGCAGTGCTGTCACCCACCGTGTCATTCTGAGAATCGCGTATAAAATATTTTGTGATGTTCTTATATGGAAACTTTGGCTTCAATGATAAAATTTTAATCTTAATATATATATGTAAATGAATGTATGTCTGCAAATAAAATGAAAATGGCTCAATCAATTCGCACCAATTTCGCTACACCAATTCTACCACTTCCTGGGAAGGTCACTATCTATATATGATTCAGATTGGTTGTGTGCAAGATGATATTTTGACACTTGAACCCCAATATATATTTAAACAATAATTGATTGCGCGGGTGGTGGTAACAATACTTTAAATCAAGTTTGCGAGCTTGAAGTAAACACCAATCCCATTGTATTTAACCAGTCGTCGAACAACATAACAAAACTACCGCCAGTCTCAACGCACTGACGCGTTTCGACCTTCCATGACCATCATCAGAGTACGACGGCAAACTGACTAGCGAGGATCAAACCGCATTGCATATATATGGAAAGCAAAATTAGATATGCGGCTCTCACCTCTAGTAGTCTTGCATACATTGTACGTGACTGGAAATGTCGGCTGCAAAATTTCTATGCAGTCACGAACATTAACTGTTTGTAGCTTTCGCCACACACACACACACACATATATATATATATATATATATATATATATATATATATATATATATATATATATATTATGATCATGGAAGGTCGAAACGTGTCAGTGCGTTGCGACTGGCGGTAGTTTTGTTATGTTGTTCGACGACTGGTTAAATACAATGGGATTGGTGTTTACTTCAAGCTCGCAAACTTGATTTAAAGAATTGTTACCACCACCCGCGCAATCAATTATTGTTTAATTGTATTGTCTATATATGTGTGTGTGGCGAAAGCTACAAACAGCTAATGTTCGTGACTGCATAGAAATTGTGCAGCCGACATTTCCAGTCACGTACAATGTATGCAAGACTACTAGAGGTGAGAGCCGCATATCTAATTTTGCTTTCCATATATATGCAATGCGGTTTGATCCTCGCTAGGCAGTTTGCCGTCGTACTCTGATGATCATGGAAGGTCAAAACGCGTCAGTGCGTTGCGACTGGCGGTAGTTTTCTTATGTTGTTCGACGACTGGTTAAATACAATGGGATTGGTGTTTACTTAAAGCTCACAAACTTGATTTAAAGAAATGGGTATTTTACCGCACGTGTGATGCTAAATTTTGTTTATGCAATTATTTTAAACAGCTCACTAGTATTAATTGAAGCTCCATTATTCCAATTTTACAAAATATTTTTTGTAAATAGTGATATGAAATCAGTGTGCTTATTTAATGGTTTTTTTATTATCTAATTTATCTTGTAATGCCACTTTTTATCCCGTAATGTCGTGTGACTGGAACGGTTGATAAGATTATTTCTTCATTCTACTCCTACACGAAATGAAGGCAAATGAGTGCATGATACTGCTTTTTGTTTTATGTAATAATGGTTAAATTTAAATAATTGATTTCTAATTTTGTTCATATCAGTTACTGAAAATCAATTTTAGATACATTTTCCACAAGCATGTTATTCCATACACTGAACTTATGGATAAAATTCGTTTGAATGATGGACAGGTTTACGGAGTGGATCCTTCTAAATACATGTGCAATGTCGCCACGTCGTGAGTTGTATTTTTTTATAGCTTTGATGTACGGAATTTTTCTTAGATTCATTTTAATATTTTTTAATTACGTACGGCTACATTTTCACATTCCTCGATCATTTTTTGTAGATTGAATCACTTAATAAGACAGATAAACTTGCGTGTATATATTTAAGCTTAAAGTTGCATAATATTGAAAGTACAATTATTCAACTTGGATATACACTTGTTAGTAATAGCTAGAATTGCGGAGGTTGTGATTTGAACTCCAAAGAACTTAATTCTGAATAATTTTTTTTTCTGTTTCACAGTAATCCTTGCAGTTTGTTCTTTATGTGGATCCTCTTGGATTTCGCTTTTGATCTGAGGTTTGTCGGTATAAAACCAGCCTATGCAAATCTGACTACTACTGAAGATTTATTTTTAAGAACCAAACCGTGTAATAGATTAAACGAACATTGGTTGTGCGGGTGATGATAACAATTATTATAATCAAGGTTGCGGTCTTGATATAAACACCTGACCCATTAAATAACTTACGTATGTCAGTATAAACTAAGAATTGTATAGTGTAGAAAAGGCAATTCATCCAGTAGACCGGTTTCGTCCTTATTGGGAACTCATCATGTACTGGACAGAATTTGCCGCGGACAGGACTCGAACCTGGGCACGTCTGCTTCGGAATCTGGTGCTCTAACCACTGAGCCATCCTGCCGCACACTACACTACACACAATTTTCAGTTATATACTAACTAATGTAACTTGGTTAGTCAATTTTTCCTTTAGGTGGAGCTCATGTGGCATCCATTTAGACCCAAAGTTCCAACTAACCATGCCCAATCTGTCATTACTGAACAGACACCACATTACATGGGGAAGTGGTATTGAAATGAACATTTATATAATTAAACGAACATTGGTTGCGCGGGTGGTGATAACAATTATTATAATCAAGGTTGCGGTCTTGATATAAACACCTGACCCATTAATTACTTACTTATGCCAGTATAAACTAAGAATTGTATAGTGTAAAAAAGGCAATTCATCCAGTAGACCGGTTTCGTCCTTATTGGGAACTCATCAATAAATAGACTAACCAAGTTACATTAGTATATAACTGAAAACTGTGTGCAGTGTAGTGTGCGGCAGGATGGCTCAATGGTTAGAGCACCAGATTCCGAAGCAGACCTCTAATAGATTATTTGAATTTCCTAGTTTGTTGATATCCTTTGCAAGATCGGTATGTATTATATATAGTGAGTTGACTTTGAAGTCGCATTGTGGAAGACTTTTTATGAAGGTAGTTTCACTGCTGCAGGTTTGCACATTCTTTTGGGAGGTTGTACCTACCAGTTTTCCCACATTCCTCGCCTAAATATATAGTGTTTAAAGGGCGTAATACCGGCTCCTACTGATGAGTCGCCAGTAAGCACGAAACGAATGTGCACGATATTATACCTTCGTTTATGCTGCCTTTAGTTTATCCTTTTGTCATATTTGAACTAATTTGTTACTAGGTGCGCAACACCTAGTACGAAACTGCATAGTTATTAGCTCTTCACCATAAACCGTATATAACTGTTATATATGTAATTGAATGATGGCATGATTAACGCGAAATGTGATAACTGATATCGATCACAGTCAGATTGTATGGAGTTTCTGGAGTAACAGGTGTTCAGAATTAGTTGTAATTATCAATATATATATATATATATATATATATATATATATATATATATATATATAGAGAGAGAGAGAGAGTTTGAAGTCGCATTATCGAAGACTTTGTGTAAAGTTAGCTCTACTACTGCAGGTTTACAATTTCGCATATGAGGTTTTACCGTCCTATTGTCCAACATTCCTCACCCAAATACATAGAGGGTATATGGCGTAATACCAGCTCCTACTGTTGAGTCGCCAGTAAGCACGAAACGAATGTGCATGAGATTATATTTTCCTTTCCTGCTGAATTTGGTTTATCCTTCTGGTTATATTTGAACTAATTTGTTACTAGATGCTCAACATATAATACATAATTGAATTTCCTTTTATATTATGTTTGGTGTACAGCGGAAACCTACATAATATTTTAATTCAGCATATATGTATACATCTGCATGCTTAATCGATTAAAATGTTCTTCGTATTAATCAATACAAATACTTCTCGTAGGAAAGGATTGAGAATTCAAGACACACTGAACTTCTCGCACGTGTTTGACTACCAACTGAAGGATTTTCTATAGGATCGCGTAGGTAACTTTAATCCATTTGTGCATTATATGGGTTAGGCTTCAAAGTCGCGCTACCAATCGTCTTCTCTAGTTTCAGTAATGTAAGCTGAGAAGTTCGTTTTCGAATAATCAGTATTACACGCATATATCTATTAACATTGCTTATGCATAAATGACAGAACTGATAATCGTACATTATTCCTTAACTTCTATAGCATTATAG
The DNA here is from genome assembly GCA_029291075.1 of Eudiplozoon nipponicum. Lineage (NCBI taxonomy): Eukaryota > Metazoa > Platyhelminthes > Monogenea > Mazocraeidea > Diplozoidae > Eudiplozoon > Eudiplozoon nipponicum. The sequence goes on from JAQBSW010003987.1 coordinate 53,107, forward strand.
CTTTTTAGCATGGCTGTGATGACTGCTATTGGCATAATAAATTCAATCATCATTGATTGTTTTACTCCAATAGTTCAGGAAATGTCACCGATAACGCTAATGGTATGACTCAAGTAGGCCTGCCTGCCGGAAATGTCTATGGCTAAGGCTGATATTAATGCCTATTTGATGGCATGCTGCCAAATATTGATGCTTTTATCTTTTTCTTCGCTAGGCATGTTAATAATAGGTGTTTACATGCAATCTATTCCATATCATTTTGCATAGAGTATACTTCTGGTGCTTCGTTATACTACTACAGTATAACATGCCATTGCTTCACTGCTGCACACCAATGAAATTAATATTTGTGTGCGGGTTTTAAATTGACATTAGGTCGTCCGTTCTCATTGTAATATTGGGACTGTTTATCTGACTTGTCATTAAACTTCCTGATGTATGAGAAGCTCTAACGATAATGTCCTTATCCCGTGATGATGCATCGTACCTCTACTAAACAACAAAACTTATAATTGCTTTACTGCCTCACACTAATGAAATTCATATCTGTGTGCGGATTTTAAATCAACAATAAGTTGTCCGTTCTCAGTGGGAAATGAGACTGTTTATATGACTTCTTTTCGCTGAACTTCCTGGTAGGAAAATTTCTAACTGTGCTTTCGCACCTTCAGTATGTCCTAAATCATGAAGACACACTAACAGTTACCAACGATAAGTTCAAATCTCTGGTATTGGTGTGTTGTTATACTACTAATTCTGTACTGCCATACACAAATGAATTTGATATTAGTGTGCTAGCTTTAAATTAACTGTAGGTCGCCCGTTCTCTATGTGAACCTATTTCGTTAGTTTATGACATCTGTGACAGTTGTCTCTTCACGAGTGCCCCATGCAAATATTCTATAAACACCACCAAAATGCAATTTTGCTTTGAATACTCCATAAAGAATGGCATTCTATCATGGGTCATGTAAAAAGTCACTCTTCTTCACTTTATACGCGAGCCAACTGTGCTGTAGCCCTTCTGGTATTCTGTGTTGTTTCAAAAGCCTTTATTGACAGGAAGGTATTGTCACGAGAATGACATCGAAGCTGATTTAGCTGACGCGATACACTTGGTCTACTTAAGTTTGCTGGCCTACTTTCATAACTATTTATATAAAGGTGTTCAAATCGATATGGACCAACTCATTATTGCAAAATGGAGATATTATGGTTCCATGTTTGCACTATTAGAACTGTTTAGTCCCTCTGATCTGCGCCTCGTTAAATAATGTCACTACATAAAATTTAGGACTATTTCGGGTTAAGATAAACGACTCAAATCACTCAAGTAGAATTCCGTCATGGAATAGAACGTGTTGACTATGCTCAGGAATTCTGCCGCACTGGTAGTTGTAAGCCGCCGTTTTGCTTGACTTTTACTTATATCTCAGGGGTGAACTTAATCAAGCTGCAAAATGCACTAAAGGATGAGCCACACATAACTGTTCATTTCCAGAGATCACGTTACACAATGGTGGCCGACATTTTAATTTTAAATAGGCTGGCGATGTCGTGTCGTTACTGACAAAGGAAGCTGTGCTCCGAACAATTTTTAAATATGCCCATCCTGTCAGCTGTCGTGAGGTTCTGATTTTTCTTCTTGATGCTCTTAATGCACATATAACTCCCATCTCTAACGGACTTTGATTGATATGTTATACAATGTTTTCTTGTGCTTAAATACTTTGGCTGTAAATTGTTCAATTTTTAAATCGTAAGGGACATCTTGATGTCCATGTAGTATATTTTTGCTCTTATTAGGAAATATCTTGCACAAAATTATTTAAATATGTCAGATAATACAATACTGTTTTGCGTATTTTAGGCGTCTTAAACACTATGTGAAAAATGAGCGTGTCATAATATTTAACCAAGGGATCGAATATTTACCTCTGCTCGGAGAATCGATTGACGCTGCTTTTCATGTTAACTCGTTCTACTTTTGGCCGGATCTTGAACTTTGTCTTCGAAAGTTACATCATGTCCTCAAACCCGGAGGTCGACTACTGTGTTCTTTTAATCCAGAGCGAATTCGTTTTGTTGCCAACAATGGACTGATGCAAGGAGGCCGACCAGATTTTATTGCCTATTCTCTCGCACTGGAAGCATGTGGTTTTACAGACGTAGATTGGAAGAAATGGCGAGAAACTATGCCTAATGGATCAAAAATGCCTGCTGGGTTGCAAATAGATACTATATCAGCTGTGAAACCACCAACTCTTCACATATCATCCTATTAAATGTCTTATTTACATTTTATTACCTCTGCGTAGTGTTGGGGTAAATAATAAGCTGAGTGTTAAATATACACTGCATTAATGAATATTTTGAGTTTTGTATTTCGCCACACTTTCCATGCTTACATCATACTTTTTAGAAGTAGCCTAAAAACGGTTGCAGCAGTTTCATAGTTAATTATAGCTATCATGCAACATTCTTATTTCCAAATGCGTTTTATTCAAGAGAATAAAGCAAAACTTTTCTGAAGATTTCTGGTTTTAAAAGCTAGCAATACTTAAAGGAATTGTTAAGTACACAGAAATGAGGTATGCAAAAAAGAATAAAGCAGTGATCTCGTACCAGCCACACAGTTAAAGCAATACATTTCTCCATCGTTACATATGATGTATTGTTTTAAATTTTCTGAAAAATTGCGAGATATTGGGTTATTAGAATATTAATATTAAGAAATTATCAACTATCGAATCTTTTAAAATATAATAATTTTATCGTTATTAATTTTGAGTTTTTTGGTTATTTATGGTGTAAATTAAGTAATACACGGATCATTGGCAAAACTTTATTATAAAACAGGTTTATAAAACCCAGTTTTAAAAGGAAATTTTCTAATCGCCGGAGTTCAACTTTAATGTAATTTATAAGTTTCTATCTCGGACACCGGTACACAATGGTCATTCGAGATCAGCTTTTATCTGATTCGGAGAACCTCAGGACTCAGTACTTTGCTCTATACTGTTCAGCCTAGCGCTTGCACAGATTCAAGTTGCGGAGAACCCATACAAGTTGTTTAAATTTGCCGATGATATAATAATAGTATTCAGCAATCGAGCAACCAATTACTCAACTACTATCGTCGCTGCACTCTAACCTTACCATAATCGATTCTAAACTCAATCCAGATAAAATTCGCTTAATTATCTAGGCTCTGACTCCATCTCTTCTTCCTCGACCGCACACTTCCCTTGATATTGAAATAATTGACTCGGTCAAACACCTAGGAATATATTTTTGTGAATCATTGGATTTCTCGCTAAATCTCAATCAAATTACGCAAAATATTTCAATTGGGCCCGTTTGATGTGCTTCATGGAGCAACGCCCTACTATGCAACTCATTTTTTTCAAAACCTGTCTTATCTTTAATTTTATATGCCAGCTAGTTTTATTGGCATCTCACTTTAGCCGCTTCATATTCCATTGAACAGATCGCTTTTCTATGTCTTCGCTAATGCTCAGAAATACAGTGAGCGCCTGTTCCTAGCAAATCTCCTACTCGTAGGATTCATAAGGTCTCAACTTTCCTTTCGCTGTCGACTTTCGCTCATCCTAGTTATCCCCACGTCACTTGCAATTGCATCTCTTCAATTCAATCCAACCATGCACGCAATAATTTTAACATAATCTGTCCCTTTTTTAAAACCCCAAGTGTATTTAACACACTACCTACGGAAACTACATTCTTACCCTAGCATGAGTTCAAGAAGGCGGTTAACCTGCACTTCATCAAATTTTTATGCGAGAACATTGACTAGAGGAACAACCTTTTACTTCTGCACCCATAATATTCTTTGTTTTCGAAATGCTTCGCGATGTTAAGTTTCTTTTCGTTCTGATTCCAGCTTTAGGTACCTCACTAAACATCACCAACGGTCATCACCATAATATACTGCTTACAATGGTGTATTGATTTGCCATCAGTGCTCTACTAACGTTCTTCAGTCTATTTCGGCTATTCTAACGGAAACTCTACAGAATCCGACTATGAGATTTGACCGTTGCTACCTGGTGTCCATTCTTCCTAACCCTCTAAAAATAAGTCGTTTGCTCCACTGGGTTTCTTTATGAAACAATGCCAGCTATATTCGTGCAACTGAATTTGCTTTCCGATTATTTTCAAGCTTTTATTTTATTCAATTTTATCCTAGTTGTTTGAACTTTTTTCTTCACAGGGAGCTATTAAAAAATTGTTGAAAGCACTTTTTTTTCAAGTTATACAAGCCAAATCCTTATCATTATCGGTAAACAATAGCTAGTCACTATTTCACTCAACTTTGCATACCCCTATTTTTTAATTGTATCTTGATCTTTTCAATTTTCTAGCCAGATGGCCTTTGTTGCCAAATAAAAATGTATTATTATTAGTATTAGCCGACAGTAATCTATATGACTCCCAATTTGTGCTAACGTAAGGAAGGAATATCAGTACCAGCACTATTTAATATATATTGTGACATACAAAAAACTGATTTTAAATTGACATCGACAAAATTCAAGACATCAATTGCATCTTGTAGTGATGAGCCATTTTTCTCTTTATTATTTCCCCTAGTAGCATTTGGCTTTGAGTCAACTGCGAATTCTCCGAACTCCGCAGTATCAATTTTCCTACGTTATGATAGCAAAGTTTGATTATTCAAGCTAAAAGTTTTGTGAAATTGCTAAATTATGTAGAAATATCTGATATTATTTGACAAATGTTAGAATATCGCTTCCATTTGGAAAGATAAAAGACTCCGTCAGATACAAGAGACATTATATTTTTTTCTACTCAAGTATATATAAATGAACATTGTTATATATTTTCAAAGAGAAAAATAGAATTAAAACGAAAGTTCTAACTAGGGTAACATCCAATCATTTAAATTCGTTAACTCCAGTTCAGGCTCAGTGCCCGAAATTGCTTTTTCTGCTTTCATAAACCAGACTAGTTTGCTTATCAGCAGCGTTTTATAAATTGATAATTCATTTCTTTCATTGGAGAACAATAGCTTGTGGACTTACGTGGGAGTTTTCAATAAAATGCTGTACAATTGCATGTGTGTATTTACAAATTGACGTGACAGAGGCGTTTAGATAGCAACGTTCTTTCACTCCAGTTATTAAACGTCTGGCCGATAGACCAACGGAATTTGATCAGAATCGCATGAAGTTACTTTGATTACTAAATTAATGGCTACTTCTTTAGTCGTTGGCAGAGACGAACGCGCTACTTTAATTAATATGCGTAGTTCAGCTGCATTGTGTTGAGGACACCTATTCTTCTTTCTTTGTTGTCTAGGAAGCAACGTTCGCTATACGCGGAAAGTACAATAAGATTTGCCTCGTTTATGGTACTTCACTCGGTTGTTTCGTTTAATTCCCATTTGTGATTGACTCTATCAATTGTTCAGAATGGCCATTAGTTATTGAACTATTTTTTACTTTATTATAGTTTGTATTTTTCATATTTGGTCTAAATTAATAAAAAAGCAGTCACGAATCGTTGTTAATTAGTTGTCAAGAAAACTCGTGGTATCGTTTCCAGGTGAAAATAACTTGTCAGATACAAGTAAAAAATCTACATCATTTGCTCATGAAATATTTACAAATAAAACTATTTATGCATTCATGAAAAGAAAATAAACTGGAAATCATCCAATCATTTGTGTACATCATCGCCGCTTACCGCTCATTGCTCAAGCACAAAACCAGGCTACATTTTGTACGCATACAGTGCACATATATCGCTAAACAACGTGTTATTGCATGAACAAACATGCAAGATTTCAAAAAAATGTTGGCAGTTGCAGACTTGTATTCATAATTAGGCATGAAAAAAGTTAAAGTTTCTATATTTTGGAAGGATGCTTTTTGCCGCGTTAAAGTAAATGAAACGCCATCTTTGTACATTTGCACTTCAGAGCGATTCTACGAATATTAGTAAAGCTCGAATGTCGAGAATTCTTCAAGAAACAAGAACTAGTAACTTAAACGTTGAATCCTTTTGCGTAGTGCTGTCCTTCTTGTTGTGGATTTGACCGCATTTTTCTTGTTCGGGACAATTGATAGCACTTTTTACGTCGGTAAAATCTTGAATGTTGTACATTTTCAGGTGCTCAGATTATTGGCCTTGATTGATGGGTTCTCACTTGTCCCTTCTTTTTTAAGACTTCCATCAGCTGATTGTCTGAAAATGACGCTGGAACAAGATTTCCCCTCTTCTTTTTCCTAATTTTCGTGACTTACTTTCCAGTCCCATCTTCAGAGATTACACAATACGCACAGGAATAAAACACAACTTTTGGCAATTGTGGTATCCTCATTCAAGACACATATTTATATTTATTTTAATTCAAAAAGTATTTTTTTAATTGTCTTCCTAATATCCGGTCTTCATACCTAGTCTCTAATACTCAAATGTATACAAAAGCTTATCCCTGCCCCCTACCCGCACACAACCACCTATAATCACATGTGTATTCTACTGTGAGCAAACCTAATGGATTGACATACACGCCTATCCATGGTGTCTATATATTTTTTTTAAATTGCTTTTCCGGACAAATAGAAAGATCAAAAAAATTATGATTTCAATATTGCAGTAATCCTCAAATACCTCAGTTTACCTAATCCCATCCTGTTTGCAATAGGTTGAAGGAATGTATAGTATTATTCTATCGTTTGGACAAGACCGAATACGGAGCCTACACTAACGAAACGTCTCTCAACCAAAAACACATTAGTACTTATATTCTGTAAGAATTAATTTCTCCATTTAAATACCTGTGTCGAAACCATGTATATTTCTATATAATAAATTAGCAATATTTTATATTTATTTAAATTTTATTTACTTATTAATAATAATATACACCCACATCTATCTAAATACATTTGTATTATATATATATATATATATATATATATATATATATATATATATTTCACTATATCCGTATATATAGATAAGCATATAAGCAACCATGTGGGTTCTTCCCACATCTTTTATAAATATATATATATCATAATATATATATACGTGTATACACCATATATATAATATGAATATCATACAAGCAACACTGTGAGTCACTTGACGGATAAATTATATATCAAGACAAAACGCTTTGTTCATATTTATCTATTTTTATAATCTATATATATATATATATATATATATATATATATATATACATATATATATATATATATATATTCTTTTGAAATGCGAGCTTTAATAAAATTCATTGTACCCTTTCTGTGTGCAAAAACAAAAAGAAATTTTATCAGATATAAGAAAATTTTCTTTTGCATGGTCTTCTCAAATATCTACTAATGAACATATCTTTATATATAAATTGGAAAGTAAAACAAGATAGAAATATATGAACATAGAGAGAGTGTGAAAAACAGAAACCAATCAAATTGCGTGCGTCACATCCAGTTCAAGCTCAATGCTTGTACGTGCTTCTTCTGCTTACATAAATCCGGCTGCAATTTGTTTATCCATAAGGCTTCGTATGTGGCTAGCTCTCTTTTGTTTTTACATTTAGTAATTACTTTGAATGCTACGTCTGGAGAACATACGTGCGATGTTTCGATGATGTGTTGCGCAATAGCAGCCGTGTATTCACCATTTGATTTAAAACAGGCGTTCAAGTTGCAATGTTCTCTCATTCGGGTAATTAACCGTCTGGTCGATCGGCCTACGTAAGTTGATCGACAACTTGCGCATGTATATTGGTAAATAATATTTGATATCGACATTAACGACACACGTCTAGACGATAAATCAGATGAAATAGACAAGGAGCGCATAGTAATAAATGAAATTAAGATTTTGACAGATGCCGGTTTTATTGATGAGGCCACTGCACAGAAGCTCAAGCCAGTTGGATCATCTACACCAATAATGTACGGATTACCAAAAACACACAAAAGAGGTTGTCCTATGAGGCCAATTTTATCAATGGTAAATTCTCCGTTTCATGCATTAGCTAAATGGCTGGTTCGTTTACTTGAACCATTACGTAAACTACTAGGTAATTATTCGGTTGCCGATTCGTTTGAGTTTGTAAACAAAATTCAAGATATAAATGTTAAAAACAAGATTATGGTATCTTTTGATGTTACGTCTTTGTTTACAAATGTTCCAATTGATGAAACCATTGACATTATAGTAAAAGCGGTAGAACACGATATATTACCATCGCCGGTGCCAGGTCACACTCTACGCAAGCTTATCTTATTATGCACGAAAGACGTACGATTTCGTTTTAACGGAAGCATCTACAAACAGACTGATGGTGTCGCAATGGGAAGCCCCTTATCTCCAGTGTTGGCTGAGATTTTTCTAGGGTACCTAGAAAATACATCATTAAAGAGTGACATAAGTAAATGTGCTCAATATATACGGTACGTGGATGATATATTTCTTGTACTTAAGAACAGGTCGCAATCACGAACATTGCTTCAAAGTTTCAACAAAGCACATAAGAATATCGGCTTCACGTCAGAGCACGAGAAAGATGACTGTCTGCCTTTCCTAGATGTACTATTAAATGAAAGAAACTAATGGTAAATTAAACAGAACAATTTACCATAAACCAACATGGTCTGCACAGTATTTGCAGTTTGTAGCCATTTAAATATCTATATTATATATATATATATATATATATTATATATACTATTTATACTCATAATTTATATGCATATATAAATATCAAAACATGTTTATATATATACACGTCTACACCCAATATATATATATATATATATATATATATATACATAATGTATATATCAATCCACATAAGCAACCATGTGAGCTCTTCTCACCTTATATATACAAATCTAAATATTCTTCTACATATATATTGTGAATATCTAAATAAGCATTTAAGCAAACATGTGAGTTCACCCCACATCTTATATGAATATTTAGAATCATTCATATATATGTCTCTCCGTAATTTGTATATAAATATCGATACACATATCTGTTAAGTATATTTTGATAAACATATAAGTAGCAACGTGAGTTTCTCTCACATCTTATATAAATTAAAATGTTCATCAATATATATATATATATATATATATATATATATATATATATATATAACTATAGCCAAATTACTTATTTCCTACTCCTGTATAAATTAATTTCTCCCATTTAAATATTTGTCAAAACCATGTACATATATACTAATAAATTAGCAATATGTTACATTTATTTAAATTTTATTAATTTACTTATTTATAATTAAATATATACCCGCATCTTATAAAAATATTCATTTATATATACGTCCACACGTTATATCTTATGCATATATAGATAAGCATTTAAGCAACCATGTGGTTTCTCCCAACATCTTTTATAAATATCTATATATTCATCATATATATACGTGTATACGCTATATATATAATATGAATATCATACAAGCAACACTGCGAGTACCGAGCACAAAAAATGTCACTGTGGCAAAAGCATAATTGCCAATGTGTCAGTTAATAGCATCGCCGAATGTTTGATGAAAATTTTGCAAATCTGAACTACGTAAAATCGGAGAAATCATAGAAGTAACCGTATTCTAAAACTGACCAGATAAAGAAAATTAATCAGTGTGGCATGCAAGAATGATAAGAGCTAGGTTTTGTCAAGTCCATGATTTATTTATTTTTCTGTCTTTGTATGAGAAAGAAATTAATACTTTTGAAAAAACGAGAAAAGGATAAAAACCTTAATAGTTTGGCCATTTAATACCGATAAATTAACGATTGTAGCACTTTCGATTAGCCTGATTTCTTTAATTTATCCATCACAAAATCTCCATATTGATTTGTTGCATTTTATGAATCATTATTTGGACAAAATTTCAACATAGAAGCAGCCAGTATTGAGTAGAATAACTGGTTTGATGCTACTTAAGTTGGCAACGGCTCACATTTAAAATTATTTAAATGCGCAGAATAACATGCCTTGAGAGAATAACGTGAATGCTCTTAGCGAGATAGTCAGATATGTAGGCACAAATGTGACAATTTGATAAAGGTAAATGAATTGTAATAATGAACAAATCGATTTGTATCCAAACTATTCCAGACGTTTCGCGTGATAATAAAGATATTTTGGCTTACATAGTACATCTGATGAAATAATAAAAAGTTTATTAGAGTAGATAAATGTAATTAAAAATTTTATTTATCACCGACAACAATAAAACAGCCTTAAATAATGGATACTGCACTGCCATATACCAAAGAGAAATAAATTTAAATTTAAACCAATTATAAAAATAATTTTAAAATAATAATAATATAGCCAAAAATATTATATTGAAACCCGAAGTTGTCAACGAGCAGTTATTTATGAATAGGACCTGATTAAGATTGAGATATTTACCTATGGAGACACAGAAATGAGACAGGCTAAACCTCGACGCACCCTTATGGCCAAGTCGGCTTAAAGGCAAGGTGATAGGAAATACAGCTTCCTTGCGATTCTCACTCTATCGTATCATAAAAACGATCGACCCTCAGAGTTAACTCTACATTGATTACAAAGACTGAATTACACTACTAAAAATCTATAAGATAGCCACTGCTCTCGTTTCAATGTCATGTGGTGCAGTTTCAGGCGTAGCAATATTATGTAAATCAGGACTGCATCCTGATGGTCGGTTCCTATACCATGGAGTTTGAGTATAGTTGACTTTAGCTAATTCTGTCATATCCTAATCTTTCCATCTTATTTCTGTGTTTACAAATACAATGATTAGTTCCATTTAACTTTTTATTTGAATATGTATACCAAGATTGCCTGACCAAAAGTGGCGAGTAGTAAGCGTGAAAGTTAATGGAAGGTTTTTACTGTAACAAAATCTTGCAGAATAGATTATGCATTTTGTTGAAATTTAAATAGTTTTAATGATGTAATTTGTCTAAACCTTAACTTGAATTTGATTGTCTGGATTTGTTAGAGCGTTTGAACAAATAAACACCTGCAGTTGGATGGTATGCATAGACAAGCTGCCTTAGATTTTGCCACGTGAATTATTCATTTCTCGTCATCAGCAGGCATAGCAGTGAATCCTAGATGGCTATTTGGCCACTAATAACCTTCCTTACGTCTATAGTACCGAATAACTGAAGAGGCTTTTTACATGTTATCTATTAACCATCTCACTAATGTGAGATCCGTTGCCATCTGAATATAAGAATGCACCTCAGACTTTGTGTAACTTATATGTTCCGAAGAAGTTGATGTGAACTTCTTTGATCAATGGAGAGATGTTGATTTTCTAGCTACTCATGTTTATTTTTTACTCAAACCATCTACTCCTGGGCGAGCAGATTTCTGCTATCTCCTCCCTTAATAGCAAGTGTTGCTGTCGCAGTTCATCACTAATATTCCTCATTGATAAATAAGCATATTAGGTAAATCAATATATAGAACTCTATTGCCAACCATTGCATATCATGCTTGCAATCAATCGGTCTCAATCAACAGAGAGCATACACGTCTGTTGTTCTAGCCCTACTGTAGAGGAAGATATTACCTCCGACAAAATTAAAATAACATTTATTGTTAAATTTAATTCACCGTGGCTGATTCAACCAAATTTTATTAATGAAAAAAAAATTCGTTTAATTTCTAGAAGAATCTTTGTTTAAATATTTTGCAGTAGATATACTTTTCAATTGTGCGTAATTTGGGTTCGGTATTCTGTAACTGTTTTGGCGTGACTTTCTCTAGCAAGCTGCATTTAATATTTTATTCTACATTTGATGCTTACAAATCTTGAACTTCACAATATAAACGTGCTACTATTTTTTGTTTTGAATCGTGCATATTGGAAACGTTCAGGAACAGGTAATTTGATAATTCTGTTTGTTGCGTCTTATTTCTTTCCAGATTATTAATTCCGATATATTGTTATGTAAGAAGTACACAGTCCGTTGCCCAGTAAAAAGTAAGCAAATACATATTTAATTTCGATTAACATGGAAGCTAATCTTAAGTTTGAGGACACAGACAATTTAGCTCAAGATATTGTAGGCATGAACTTAGTAGAAGAGGAAGAGAATACTAGCTTATCAGACTCATACAGGTGTATTAAAACTTGGCATCTATAGGGTCCTTATTAACTAAATGAATGGTTCCTCTAAAAATAATGGCAACCGCGCCAGTACAAAGCTAATCTGTCTACCATAATATAAATCAGAAAAACATTCAGTATGGGTCGGAGATGTCTAAATGCTATTTAATGCTTACCAAATTGTAAACCCTATGGAGAAATTTGCTGCAGCATGTATGGCATTGGTAGAGAACTTCAGAAGCACCTTAAATAATTTTAGAAACAGAACTGTTAAATAATAGCTATATAGTGCCATTAAGTTGCTAATGACAAAAATTCAACAGAGATATCAACCTGGAAGATCGGCACAAATGTGCGAATTATTACGCCTAGAAAAGATGGGGCGTCAACAACCATCAGAATTTTATGAACGCCTTTGTGCATGAACTTTATAGATGTGGAAGAGAAAACTCGCTTATCAGACTCAAATAGGTGTATTAAGACTGGAACCGTCTTGGCATCTATAGGTTTCGCATTATCTAATAGGGTTGGAACCTCTACACTACGCCAATATTCCTAAATTAATTTATAAACGATCAACATGCTAGTAAACAAAATATACACATAATTGACAGGAAATTCAACAAAAGGTGCATAACCAAATATGATATAATACAATTGTTCCCAACGCTAATAAAGGTGCACAAATATATACTATTTTCCAAAGTTCAAAAATAAAAATTAATTAAACAATTTCTAAAACAATTATCCTGCAACGTCGTCTGAGGGATCAACATACTAATAAAATAATTAAAATCAAAGCGCATAAAGTATATGAAAATAAAATCTTTAAACTTATACAATTAAGCAATAATTTATTGCGCGGGTGGTGGAAACATCTTTAAATCAAGTATGTATTAGATTTTGCGAACCTAGTAACAAATTAGTTCAGTTGTGACCAGAAGGATAAACCAAAGGCAGCATGAACGGAAAGTATAATCTCATGCACATTCGTTTCGTGCTTACTGGCGACTCATCAGTAGGAGCCGGTATTACGCCCTTTAACCACTATATATTTGGTAGAAGAATGTGGAATAATAGGACGGTACAATCTCCTCGACGAATGTGTAAACCTGTAATAGTAAAGCTAACATAATCTAAAGTCAACGACAATGCGACTTCAATGCTAACTCACACTATATAATATATATACCGAGTCTGTAAAGGATACTAACACTATGGCTATTGTGTTAGTAACTGATACCTTTTTTGAAATCGATGAGTACCGGATACTAACACTATGGTTTCCGAGTCGGTACATGATACCAACCTGATGGATATAAATTTATTATTACTTATTATTATTATTACTTATTATCATCGATTTTAAGATACCGATTTTTATTCTTTATGGGTGATTTGAATTGAAATTAAGAAGGATACCTTAGTAAGTATCTGTCCTATAAGCATCCCGTTCTAGTTTTGTACCATTTCTAATTAACTTGACATCCAGAAATAGTAATTCGTCACATGATTCATTTTCAATTGTAAATTTCAGCTCGCTCATCTGATTTGCTATATTTAAGAAATTTATCAGTTGATCCACCTCGTGATTCCAAATTACTTATATATCATCCAAATATCGTATATACAATTTAGAATTTAGGGGTGTTATATATAAGAGGGTTTTCTCCATGTAATGCATGACAGTGGTTGTCCCATTGGAACACCTCTAATCTGCTTATAAAATTCATTCATAAATTTAAAATAAGTGGAGGACATACATATGTCCATCATTTTCATGACATGTCTTATCGTCATTTTGCTTCCTTCTAATATTACTGGATGATCAACCAGGAAACGCTAAAAATAATCTAGTGCTTTGGGTAATGGTATATTAGTGTACATTGACACCACATCTAAACTCGCCAATCAATCGTTTTCATTTAGCTCACATTTATCGACAATTTCAACCAAATGGTATGAATTCATCAATGTATGGTCTAAGAAGTACGAATATTTCCATATTCGATGGCATAAAATCTTAGACATGTTATATTTTGGAGAGTGTTGGACATTAACAATAATTCCTAAAGTGTTGCCTGGTTTACGTATCTTTACTGAACCGTACACTCTGGGAGGGACTGTATCTCTTTGTACGAGAGCGTTACCATGCGCTTGGTCTAATTATCCTTCAGCAATCATGTTATTGACCAATAATTTAACTTCTCCTTGTAGCTTTTCCGTAGGATCTTTATTAATTTTAGTCTATACCTCTATATCGTCTAGTTGTTCATATATTTTACCATTACAGTCAGAATGACTCATCAGAACCGTCGGTTTCATGCATATCACACTGTTTGCTATTAATTCTTTCCCGAGACTTTTTATTGCATAATTTGGTTTATATTTAGAATCTTCGCACGTTAGCACTGCTGCGGCTACGTCTATTTCAAACATAACCTTATATTTGTCTAAGAGGAATTGTGCTGTTTTAACAGCCTCGGTAATTATCTCATTTTTTGGTGATTTCTCAATTTGGATAGCTGTATTCAGACCACGATTAAGCATTTCTAGCTGATTCTCATTAAGATTTATTTTAGAATGTTTCACCACTTTCACACTTTAGGAATTATTGTTTATGTCCAACACTCTCCAAAATATAACATGTCTAAGATTTTATGCCATCGAATATGGAAATATTCGTACTTCTTAGACCATACATTGATGAATTCATACCATTTGGTTGAAATTGTCGATAAATGTGAGCTAAATGAAAACGATTGATTGGCGAGTTTAGATGTGGTGTCAATGTACACTAATATACCATTACCCAAAGCACTAGATTATTTTTAGCGTTTCCTGGTTGATCATCCAGTAATATTAGAAGGAAGCAAAATGACGATAAGACATGTCATGAAAATGATGGACATATGTATGTCCTCCACTTATTTTAAATTTATGAATGATTTTTTTAAGCAGATTAGAGGTGTTCCAATGGGACAACCACTGTCATGCATTACATGGAGAAAACCCTCTTATATATAACACCCCTAAATTCTAAATTGTATATACGATATTTGGATGATATATAAGTAATTTGGAATCACGAGGTGGATCAACTGATAAATTTCTTAAATATAGCAAATCAGATGAGCGAGCTGAAATTTACAATTGAAAATGAATCATGTGACGAATTACTATTTCTGGATGTCAAGTTAATTAGAAATGGTACAAAACTAGAACGGGATGCTTATAGGACAGATACTTACTCAGGTATCCTTCTTAATTTCAATTCAAATCACCCATAAAGAATAAAAATCGGTATCTTAAAATCGATGATAATAAGTAGCTTAAGATTAACAGGTAAAAAACATAGGGAGATTGAATTAGGTAGACTTCGAGAAATATTCAGTGCTAATGGGTGTCCTCTTAAGTTCATTGAAGCCACTATAATGACCGTTATAAGTAAACTTAATCATGACTGGAAGTACGTGAAGTCAAATAAAACAAAAGATGATCGGAGGGTAATGGTAATACCTGACACTAAACTAATTAGGAATATCAAACGGGTAGCATCTAAATGCAATAAAAATAATATTTTAAAACAGATCGTTACTCTAAGATTTAAACTGCCCAACGAAAAGTAGAAAATAGAACCATTAGACACATCAGGAGTATATAAAATTTCATGTAACGACTTTAACCTGATGTATGTAAGTGAAACCATGCGTCCAACTAGGGTAAGAAGAGGGGAACATAGAACCGAATGCAAGTATGGCCATGTCAATAGATCGGATCTTGCACGCCATACAGTAGAGACAGGACACTCAATTAATTGGGATGGGTGTACTTTACTTTTTTTTACTTTACTGCGGCTGGCTCCTTTTAGAGGATAAGCCGGCTCCATTGATATCCCGGATTAAACCTCTCCATGCCGGGCGGTTGGCAGCCATTTCGGAACATAAAGAGGGCCAATGACGCTCCCAGTGACGCGGACCATAAACATTGCGTAAACCTAGGAGTTCCATGTCCGATTTGATTGTTGCAAGCCATGTCTTCAGTTGTCCACCTCGGCGGCGGCGCCAGTTTGCACATTGACCTGGGTTCATCACCTGCCGTACCATTTCGTCTTCGGGTTTGCGTAGTACGTGCCCGAACCATTGAAGTCGATGATGTTGGATCCAGACGGATAGTTGCATGATGTCACCGCATTGGTGACGAACAGATGCGTTCGACACTCGGTACATCCATTTTGTCTTTGTGATGTACCTAAGGCACCAATGGTCGAATACTTCGAGCTTTTTGGAGTCCTCCGAACGTAACGGCCAAGTCTCACAGCCATACAGTAGCACAGGGCGAACAGTAGCCTGGTAGACTCGGATTTTCGCTTTGAGGCTGATTTCACTTCTTCTCCAAAGTGAGTTCTTCAATTGTAAGAAAGCAAGTCTGGCACGGCCGATGCGTGTTCGGACTTCATTCTTTGCTTGACCAGTTGGAAGTATTTTTGAGCCAAGGTACGTAAAAACGTCGACTGTTTCGATTGGGCTGTCGTACACCGTGAGCTGCTCATCAGATGAAGATACACCGATGGCGAAGGCTTTCGTTTTGTCGGCATCGATTTCCAGACCAACGGCTGATGAAAACTGGGCCACTTGATCCAAAACGGCTTGCATGCTCCCAAAACTGTCAGCAAGGAGAACAACATCGTCTGCGTAATCAACATCCGTCAGCCATAGGTTATTTGATACTTGAACGCCTCGGAACTCAGTTAGCGCGTTGCTCAGAATCCAGTCAACCGCATAATTGAACAATATGGGTGACAAGGGACATCCTTGTCGAACCCCTGTGTGCAGACTGAATTCATCCGATTCTTCTTCGTAAACACGTACTCTGGCTTTGGTGGCTGCATAGTAGGCCTTGATCAGATTGACGAGTTTTATGGGCATACCGTCGAGCAGCATGATGTTCCATAGGGAGTCGCGATCAACAGAGTCAAAAGCAGCTCGAAAGTCAATAAAACAAGCGACGGTTGGTTGTTGAAATTCGTTGCGATGTTCCAAAACTCGCCGTAATGTAAAGATCTGATCAACACAGCCTTTGCCTGGGCGGAATCCACCCTGATTGGGACGGGTACGGACATGCCGCTCATTACAGAAGCGGTTCAATAGAATCGACGCCAACAGCTTGGATGCGGTGTTGAGAAGACTGATACCACGGTAGTTTTCGCACCTTGATCTATCACCCTTTTTGGGAAACGGTAGCAGGATTGACATTCCGAAGTCTGACGGGCATGCTTCTTGTTCCCAGATAGAAGAGAACAGTCGATGGATTGATGGCAGTAGTGCGCCTATACAGGCCTTGTAGATCTCTGCAGGAATCTCCATCTTCACCGGGGGATTTCTTGCTCTTCATGCGCTGGATGGTCGTAGCGATCTCAACCTCAGTTGGGGAAGAGCAGTCCACATCGTAGCTGGGTGTAGATGTTGCAGGTGGTTGCGGTGGGGAGCGGCCACTGTATGGTCGGTTCAATAACTGCGAAAAATGTTCAACCCATCTTGCGATTTTGCCATTGACATCAGAAATCAAGTCTCCTGTTGCGCTGCGTAGAATTGTCTCTGCATTGCGCTTACCGGATGCTTTACGTATAAGACGGAAGAGACCCCCGAAATCACCGACGTTTGCAGCCGATTCCATGGCGGAAGCCATTTCATCCCAGTACTGCTTACGGTCAGCCCGAGCAGACCTCGTGGTTTCGCGTCTCAGGTAGCGATAATTAGGCGCGTTATTCATCCGGGCATCTCTTGCTTTTTGTGACGCCCGCATCGTGCGTTCAGAGATCCAGTCTTTATGGTGACTTTTGATGGTTCCGAGCGTTTCAAGCGCAGCTTGCTGAGTAGAGAGTTTCAAGTTATTCCATTGATGCTCCACATTGGTTTTATCTACGGCATGAGTTCCACCGTCAGCGGCAGTCAACTTTGCAGTGATTGAGGCAGATAGCGCTGTACAACGGGATGGGTCCGTTAGGGCAGCAACATTCAGGCGTTTCCTAGGTTGACGGCGCCGTCGGGACTTGAGATGAAGCCTCAATTTGGCACGTACTAGAGTGCGGTCGGACCCTCCTCGGCTGCCAGTTTCAGCTCCTCGGTATGACCTGCAATCTTCGACAGAAGACATCCAACGCGACCGTACCAGAATGTAGTCGATCTGATTGGCTGTGTGACCATCGTTTGAATACCAGGTGAGCAAATGCTTCCGAGGGTGTTGGAAACGCGTATTGGTAACGCACATATGGTTGACTTCTGCAAAGCTGATAAGTCGCTGCTCCGTTCTCGCAGCGCTCACCTAGACCAAACTTTCCCAGTATGTGTCTGGTGGATGAGTCAGAAGGTCCTGTTCGTGCGTTCCAGTCACCAGCAACAAACAGTATGTCGCCTCTGGAAATTCCGTTGATGGTCTCTTGCAATTGGTCGTAGAACTCATCTTTCACATCCGAATCAGCTGCGAGGGTTGGTGCGTAGACGGCTACGACTGTGATGTTAAAAGGTTTCCCTCTCAGTCGGGCCGTTGCGATTCTCGGTGATACGGGATTCCAAGCCAGCATGGCTCTCTGCGCTGTAGGACCAAGTAAAATGGCTACACCGTGTTGTCCGGACCCGTCAACTGGTCCGCTGTGATGCATCAAGTATGTTGATTCTGCCGACGGTACTTTTATCTTCGTAGATCCCGTGCTGGGCAGTCGGACTTCAGACAGGCATGCAACTTCAATCTGGTAGTCATATAAGGATTTGGCCGTGATTGCTTGGCTGCCGATATCAAGCAATGTTCGAACATTCCAACACCCGAAATAAATAGGTGCTTTCGCGCTGATAAAACCAGATAGCTTTTCACTTGACACCCTAGCCTCTGGGGGAGCACAGGGCGCGTCGCTTGCCGGGGACGCCGTAGCATGAACGGCATTCATAGATTGTGACATTTTCATGGAGTTTTTATGGAGTTTCTTGGGAATTTGGTACAAGTGGTGTCCCCTCACCACTCGGCTTTTTGATCGAGGACGCACCTCTAGCCTTTGCACATCCAAGCGCAGTCTGCAAGGCAGCAGTAAGTTGTATGGTTTCCGGTGGCTGTTGAGAGCTCATTCGCCATTCGGAAGTACGGGGTACTGTCCAGGAGTCCATGTAATCCTGTGGCTGTTGAACCCTTTTGTGGCGGGGAACACACGCCGAGTCATGGTGCCGTCGTCGGGCTCATGTGGTATTTTATAGGAGATCCGATTGCCGGTCGGAAATCCACCACGCCCTGGTGACACCACCGCCATAGCCCCGTTAGCCCATGTACGATCGATCATCGAAACATGGTTGACACCGTCGTACCACGTTGAGGAGGGGATGGTCTTTACGACGGAATTAATTGGGATGGGTGCAGACGTATATCAATTTCTTTTGAAATGCCAACTTTAATAAAATTCATTGTACCCTTCCTGTGTGCAAAACAAAAAGAAATTTTATCATATATAAGAAAAATTTCTTTCGCATTGTTTCTCAAATATCTACCAATGAACATATCTTTATATATAAATTGGAAAGCAAAACAAGATAGAAATATGTGAACATAGAGAGAGTGTGAAAAATCTTAGCTATTGACGTTCAAAGCTCTGCCTCATATATGTTTTTCATTGCTAGCTAAACTATAGGTAAATCGTGTACACAACTAAATCTTTAATGCACCGTCATGCAGACTTTTGATCATGTCATTAGCTCTAGAAATTGATGCATTTGTATGCCACACTTTAATCCCTATGGCATTCATTGACTGGATAAGGATTTCGAACAAATATTTATTACCACAAGAACTGGTAACACTTGCAAGTATACCATTTCGCAACATAAATGCGACTTCCTCGGCTGTCAAATCCTTGGAGATCGCAACGTCAAACAGTGGACTGAAAGGGTCAACCATCGTAATGAGATATCTATGACCGGAAATCTCGGAAAATGGTACGATGTCCATGTGCGCGTGCATGAAACAACTCGCTGATATCACGATTGCTTTTACTTATGTGTTCTTATGTCGTCAAACTTTAGCTGTTTGGCATAGGATACAGATACCCACCCAAACCAATATGTTTTACCACATATTTGGATATACCTAACTGTCCGTTACTAACCTGGAATGGTGACACAGTTCATGCGACGGTTGAATTACTATGTATCATAGTTCCAAAGATACATATGGTCTAGGTCTACCTTAAGAGATTTCACAGAATTCACAGAAATCCGACCCTCATGAAAGAATACACTAGATTTTTAGCCAACAGGACTACTGACGAATCAACAGTATGCACTTCCGCCAATAGATGGGCTAAATAGATGGTAGAATTAATTGAGCTCACGACTGGCTCCAACCGGTTAAGAACTATATTCGTCTTATTGGGCATGCAGAGATCGTCCCCCATCACTTTTACTTTTCGTGAGATGTGTGATGATGATGCCGAATTATGTAAGTCAGATTATTTGTGAATTCACTCTCTGAGAATAATTATGCATGCTCTTCTTAACTATGACTCTTATCAGCGGCTTATTTTCAGTTAAATCTGTGAAACGATTTCCGTCAAAGTAGTGCATAAATTGCCGTGCTGACACATAAACTACGAGTAACAACTTTTCAAAAGTGTAATACCGCTTTCATCGTTCTGAAATTTCCTATTCTACAACAATTTTGGCCTGACTAAATCATCATATCGCTGGTATAGTGCTGCCCCTAAACCTATATCAGAAGAATTTACGATTAGATGAAAGGGCATAGTCTAATAAAAAGTTTCCAATCTGTTTATCTCATTCTGTATGTATTTTGCACTCTAGAATTCAACTTTGCTCTCCTGGCTAAAATTGATAGGCCAGACCTCCTTGATCCCTGTAAAAGTAGCACTGAATAGAACATTTTCATTATTAAACGAACATTAATTTTGTGGGTCTTAACAAAGGTTATTTAAATCAAGATTGTGATCTTGATATAAACATAAATCGCAAAATATATAAACATTTGTCTGTGTAAACTCATCGTTGTAAAATATATAAAGAGAAAATCTTACAATAGTCAGGTTTTGTCTTTATTGGGTGTCGTTCAAGTTCTATGCTGAACATTTATTCTTTGGTGCTTTAAATCAAGTTTGCGAGCTTGAAGTCAATACCAACCCCATTGTATTCAAACAGTCGTCGAACAACATAACAAAACTACCACCAGCCGCAAATCACTGACGCGTTTCGACCTTCCATGATCACCGTCAGAGTATGACGGCAAACTGACTACCGAGGATTAAACCGCATTGAATATATATGGAAATCAAATTTAGATATGCGGCTCTCACCTCTAGCAGTCTTGAATACATTGAACTTGACTGGAAATGTCGGCTGCACAATTTCTATGCAGTCACGAACATTAAGAGTTTGCAGCTATCACCACATATACATATATAGGCATTACAATTTAACAATAATTGATTGAATACAATGAGGTCGGTGTTTACTTCAAGCTCGCAAATTTGATTTAAAGCATTGTTACCACCAATAAGCAATGAATTATTGTTAAATTGTATTGCCTATATATGTATATGTGGCGAAAGCTGCAAACAGTTAATGTTCGTGACTGCATAGAAATTGTGCAGCCGACATTTCCAGTCAAGTTCAATGTATTCAAGACTGCTAGAGGTGAGAGCCGCATAT